>NW_026844080.1:995477-1054645 GCF_029531705.1 Pantherophis guttatus
GGGGGGGGGGGGGGGGGGGGGGGGGGGGGGGAGGGAAGCCTAAAGGAAGGTTGGTCCTTCTGCTCCATTGGCAGTTTTCTCGGCTGGAGCATTTACCGCCTTCTAATTAATTTCCCATCATTGGGACTTCCGTGGGAATCCGGCCAGAAGAGTGTAGCTCTTATTTTTAGGGTTCATCTGGAGGTGAGTAGTTCTTCCATCTGGCTGGAAACGCCAGGTAGTCCTCCACTTACGACCGTTCATTTAGTGACCGGTCAAAGGCAGAGCGGCACTGAAAACGGTGACTTAGGACCGTTTTTCACACTTACGGCCACTACAGCATCACGTGAACAAAATTCAGATTCTTAGCAACTGACTCATATTGCAGTGTCCCCTTTCCCACTCCTTCTAGCACTGATGTTGTTGTCTAGTTGGGTCATGAAACGTCTGCAAGGGGAACAACCCAGCTCAGAGAGCACCGAGGATTCCGTGGGAAGGGGTTGGGGGAGAAGACCTCCACGGCCTCGCCTGACCCAGGATTCTTGGATTCAACTCAATGGATGCGGGGGGGGGGGGGGGGGGGGGGGGGGGGGGGAGGGGAGGGGGAGACCAATCTAGAGTGAGTAGCAGCAGCTCCAATCGGCCACCCATTTCTCCTGGATGCCGGAGCCTTCACAAACACAATGGTGGGTAGTCCTCGACTTACAACCTTTCTGTCAAGCTTCAAAGTGTACTCATGGTGGGGAGGGAACTGGAATGTGAGTTCTAAACATCAGGCCGTCACCCTGTGGGAGCCAAGGTCCCTGCCGCAGGTGTTGCCCAGACTTTCAAGACGTCTGCTCACAACAATATGGTGACGTTTAATTGGACGATGTGACCTGCACTAATAGGAGGGAGGGAGGATTCTATACTTTAATTAGGTTCAATTGTGCGGGAATTAGCCAGAGCTGGTTTTGCTTTCATTCTGTGCCGAAATGATGTACTCAATAAAGTTTTGCATTAAGGGATCGTATCGCCTCGACGGTGTTTGCTGAGTTGGGTTCTTCAGTTGGAAGCTGACACTTATGACCGTTCGAAGTTACTATGGCTCTGAAAAAAGTGAGTTATGACCGTTTTTCACCCTTATGACCATTGCAGCATCCCCGGGGTCATGTGATCAAAATTCAGATACTTGGCAACTGACTCCTATTTGTGACGGTCGCAGTGTCCCGGGGTCACGGGATCCCCTTCTGACAAGCAAAGTCAATGGAGAAGCCAGATTCACTTAATGACGGTGTGACTAACTTAACAACTGCAGTGATTCTGCAGTTAACGATTGTGGCAAGAAGGGAGTAAAATTCCCTTAACGAGTGTCTCGCTAGGGAAGGTGATGGAAATGGGGGGACTACAGGACTCGGGGCAGCCTGGAACCCTAAAACACCCCCTGCCTTGCCCCAATGGTGGCTGATTAAACTCTTAGAAACTATTCTCTAATGTTTCAGTTTTCCATCTGCAATCAGAATAACAGAATGACAGAGGTGGAAGGGACCTCAGAGGTCTTCTAGTCCAACCCCCTGATCAAGCAGGAGACCCTCTGCCATTTCAGACAAATGGCTCTCCAATCTCTTCTTTAAAAACCTCCAGTGATGAAGCACCCACAACTTCTGGTGGCAAGCTGTTCCAATGGTTAATTGTCCTCAGTGTTAGGAAATTTCTCCTTAATTCCAGATTGCTTTTCTCCATCCGTTGCTTCTTGTCCTGCCTCCTGGTGCTTTGGAGAATAGGTGGACCCCCCCCTTCTTTGGGGCAGCCCCTCAAATACTGGAAGCCAATCATTGTGAGATGAATCCACAAGCCGTCTCAGTGCTGCGTTCTGGGGCATCCCTTCCTTTCAGAGCTGTGCTGGCTCCCCTTCGCCACCACAGCCCTCCTTCCCTCCCTCCCTCCCCCTGCCCCCTCCCCACTTGTGGGCTTGCCAAGGAGTCATGCATAACAGAACAGCGCAAAGAAAGACCCAGATTGAGGGTGAGACGTTCAAGTCAGCAGCCTCAGAATTTGGGGAGGGAACGGAAGACCTTTTCCACAGGGGAGAAATTCCAGGACTGCCTCGGTTGCTTTCCAGAAAGGGGAGTCTGCTGCCCAAACTTTTCATTCACAGGGTTTCCATTGCTCTCCTGCTCCATCCCAACCTCAACGCCGAGCCCCCCCCCCCCACATCATTCAAGGGGCTCTGAACAGCCACCACCACCCCTGAGCAGGGCAGCAAGGACCATCCTGGCTGGGTGCCTCTACTTAAAAAAAATGTAGGACCAAGAAGTGGTTCCATAACATACATACATACATACATACATACATACATACATACATACATACATACATTCCATCCAACGTCTTGGACAGAAGGAAAAGCTTCCCCACCAGAGTGGCTACATTGTGCTAGCAGGATTTTAAGAAGCTTCCTTCCAATGGGGTCACCTGGAGCTTCTCCCAAAGCCTCAGAAGAAGACAGGACTGAGAAGAAGATGAAAGAAAGAGACCGAGAGAAGAGAAAAGGGAGGAAGAAAGGGAAGGAAGAGAGAAGGAGGGATGAAGGTCGAAGGGCCCAAGATCTTACCGGGAAGGCATAGATGAAGATGCCCAGGAAGAGCAACAGAATGAAGACGAGGAGGAAGATGAGGAAGATCCACTTGAACCTTCTCCACAAGATGTACTTCAAGGTCTTGTAGGGCGAGGTGAACCACAGGAAGGAAGTCTCAGGGCGCCTGCAACAAAGAGCATCTCAGTGGGTGGAGGAAGTCAAGGTCACCTAACATAAGAGCTGCCAACCCATCACAGGGGCCAAGATGGACAGTTATGGCCAGGGTGCCAAGACTGGCTGAGATACTGAGCAGGGAGCCCTTCCTACCATCCTGTCTCTGATTTCTCTGGAAAGGAAATCGGGGTAAGTCAAGAACACTTTAGACTGGGGGTCTCCAACCTTGGCGACTTTAACACTGGTGGACTTCAACTCCCAGAATTCCTTTGCCAGTGAGTTTAAGACTGGTGGACTTCAACTCCCAGCTGGCTGGGGAATTCTCGGAAATTTTGTATTTATGTATTTTTACTGTTTGGCTGTTCACTGCCCTGAGTCCTTTGGGAGTAGGGCGGTATATAAATCAAATAAAGTAAGTAAGTCTTAAAGTGGCCAAGTTGGACACCCCTTCTTTAGATCCTGTGATATTATTGACATGTATTCCTTTCTTTTTCAATTTTCCCCTCTTCTCCAAGTATGGGTCTGTTGGAACCCTCAGTTACTTTCCAGATTTCCTCTTCAAATTCTTCTCATTCTCTCCAGTGGTCTCCAAAGAGAAGAGAAATTGAGCCAAAGCACCCCTCCCACCTCTCTTGGTGGCTCTTACTTTGGGTCTTCTAGCTTGGGGTTCATGTTGGGTTCATCCCGGCCCAGCCCAGCTGGCCGTTCTTCATGCTCTTGTTCATTGATGATCTCCAGTGTCATCTCCAACTTGCCCTGCAAAAGAGAGAGGTGAGGTGAGGTGAGGTGAGGCCACATTTGAAGACCCGGAGATGGGAGGATTGATCAGTTGTGGAGCAGTAGGTATGGGAGGCCACCTCATTTGCATGCAGAAGATCCAATTCTTGACATTTCCAAGGAAAGAAACTGGAAGAGACTGATGGAAAAGTCCCTTCTCTTCCATGGATACCAACTAGCAGTCAGAAAAGTCTTTAATTTCACAACATATGGGCAGACTTCACCCTTGTTTCAAGTGGGAAATGGTGACCATCCTAGATCAAGCCAAGTCCAAAATCAGTAGGGAATTTATAGAACTCGGACAAATTGGCCATCAATGGACACACAGACATAAACGATACCTACATACTATGCAAAAGAGACAACCAGCAATCCAAAAAGGGCATCAAAAGGCACCTCCCCATCAGCAATCCACACCCAGATGATCTTAGATTAACTCCAAGATGAACATCAGACCAACAGTCAAGAAGTAAACAATACCCCAATCAAGGAACTAAGAGTAAACAGCCCAACCAAAGAATCTCCCATTCCCACCAACACTGACAGGGCAAGCCACTAGAATATAAACTCAGAGCAAACCCCACTCTCTACCAGCACTGATGATGTGACCTAGTTGGGTTATGAAATGTCTGCAAGAAAACAATCAAGCTCAGAGAGCTCCAAGGATCCCACACTTCTCCTCCTCCTCGTCCTCGTCCTCCTCCTCCTCCTCCTCCTCCTCCTCCTCCTCCTCCTCCTCCTCCTCCTCCTCCTCCTCCTCTTTGTTGCCCCAAAGAGGAGGGGAGTCACCTTATTCTCTAAAGCCCCTGAAGGCAGGAGAAGAGGCAACGGATGGAAACTAATCAAGGAGAGAAGCAACCTGGAATCAAGGAGGAACTTCCTGACTGTGAGAACAAGTAGAAGGACTTGCCTCCAGAAGTTGTGGGTGTTTCATCACTGGAGGCTTTTAAGAAGAGACTGGGCAACCAGTTTTCTGAAATGGTAGAGGGCCTCCTTCCATTTCGAACAGGGGGTTGAACTGGAAGAAGACCTCCAAGGTACCTTCCAGCTCTGATGTTCTATGAACTAAATAGATTAACATGCTGCAAATTATGCAATTTTATGGCCTGATCCCAATGCTCCCTTTCTTCCTGAAGCAGTGAAGGAGGAGGAGAAAGGCTTCCCTCATCGCTTTGCACAGAACCTTTGGACACCATAATGTACGTGGCCATCAAAGCATCTCCTCCGGTGTCCCCACAGACATCGTCCCTGAACCTGCTTCCTGGAGTCTTCAAAGTTCCTCCAGAAGGGAGGTGGGGAGAGGAGGTTGCCTAGAAAATTTGCAATTCTGAAAGGGGAGCAGCCCTGGGGGAGCCTGGCCTGCCACTGGCCTTCTGGATAGTCATTCCAAGTCATCCAGTTCTAGACCTGACGTCTGCTGGCAGTAGACCACAAGCCAAGCTTGGCCCAGGAGCCTCTTGGAACCGAAACCGAGCTTCTGATGTCGCTTTCCTCTGATCCCTAACCCATAATTGGGGCAGGCCTGAGACTTCTGTGGTGTTTACATGGGTTTTTCCCCCTTCCAGCAGCACGTGAGACCCGGAAAAAGGGCAGCTCCCCCATCGCACACTCATGCCCACCCTTCTTACTGTTTCAGCCCTGCCTGCCTCCGTCCCGGTAAGCAGGGAACAAACCACAGACTGTTGAGGCTATTCCCAGTGCTTCACTGAGCATTCAGGCTTTAGGCTTGGCGCCCTCTGGGTTGCCGTGGGCACTGGGCACACCGACCCTTCTGTGGCCGAAACTCAAGGACCAGGGGAAGAATCCCGAATCAAAGAATCCAGATCACGTGAAGTGCTAGTAGCACCGCTTTGCAAAGCCTTAGTAAGGGCCACACTTGGAATCCTGCATCCAGTTCTGGTCGCCATAATATAAAAAAGACATCAAGACTCTGGAAAGAGGGCTAAGCTGTGGCAAGGAAGGTCGTAAAACGAGGCAAAACTCACTTAACAAAACGTCTCACTTAGCAACAGAAATTTGGGGATCGATTTTGGTCGTAAGCTGCATTAACTGTCCTCGGGGTAGGCAGAAGACTTTCAGAACATGAGAAGGAGAGGGTCGGAAGGGGCCTTGGAGGGCTCCTAGTCCAACCCGCTGCCATACTTCCACGCCCAGAACAAGCGGGGTCAGAAGAAGGCTTACCGCGAGGCTCTTGGTGCCTTCCTGCTCGGTCACGCAAGGCCACCAGCCCTTGACCGTCTTCTGCTCAAAGAGCGAGACGTCCCTCTCCGGAGCTCCAGGAGGTCTAAGTGGCATTTGTCGGCAGTCTTGCTTGGCTTTGGCATGCAGTTGAGGTCCAGCTGGATGGAGCCTGGAACGGTGGGAGAAAAGAGGAGTGGAAACTGGGGAGAAAGGGAGCCAAATAGCCAGGTCTCTTGCAGAGGGGAAGGGAGGGAGGGAGGGAGGGAGGGAGGAAGGAGGGAAGGAAGGAAGGAAGGAAGGAAGGAAGGAAGGAAGGAAGGAAGATGGGAATGAGAGGAAGGGAGGGAGGGAGAAAGAAAGGAAGGAGAGAGAGGAAGGAAGGAAGAAAAGAAAGAGAAAGGAGAGAGGAGAGAGGAAGGAAGGAAAGAAGATGGGAACGAGAAGAAGGAAGGAAGGAAAGAAAATGGGAATGAGAGGGAGGGAGGCAGGGAGGGAGGAAGAAAGAGGAAGGAGAGAGGAAGGAGGGAAGAAATAAAGAAAAGAAAGGAAGGAGAGAGAGGAAGGAAGGAAGGAAGGAAGGAAAGAAAGGAAGGAAAGAAAGGAAGGAAAGAAAGGAAAGGAAAGGAAAGGAGGAAAGGAAGGAAGAAGAAAGAAAGAAAGAAAGAAGAAAGAAAGAAAGAAAGAAAGAAAGAAAGAAGAAAGAAAGAAAGAAAGAAAGAAAGAAAGAAAGCCAAAATTTTCCTGGAAGGCTACCTATCTAGGTGTATCTGGGGGAGGCTGGACCTCTCTGGAAAGCCACATGGATGCCCAGAATTCAACGGCCTTCTTGTGGCCTTTCAGGAGCCCTTCCAGGTCGTGGCTGACTACCTGTGGGGAGCTCGTTGTGGGCCGTGGGTCACCCTCAGGCGTGGCCCTGTCTCAGGCGCCATTTGTCCCCCTCTTCCCTTTGCCCAAATGTGCCCCAGGCAGCGTCTATAGATGTGGAGAGATTCGTGGCACAGAGAGGGATTCCAATACTGTCCCGCAACCACATCAACTTTTCTTTCTCTTCTACGATTTCAGAGCTGCACATTCATTCCTGGCAGTCTCCCTGCCAGTTCCCCCAAATAACCCCCAAAACACAACCACGTTAAGCAGGAGAGGAGAACCCGGAGGGCAGTGAAGCAGCAAGGTAGCTATAGACAGAAGGGAGAAATCCAGCATTGGCCTCCTCAGATTTACCACGCACCCAGGTAATCATCGAAGGAGAATTTGTCGTTGTCCCAGATTTGAAGGACCAGCTGGGGGGCGACTTTATTCTCTGTCTTGTCCAAGCTCCAGAAATGTTCCTGCATTTGAGCATAGAGAAGAAGTCATGGCAAGCAGGACCGCAGTGAGGTTCACCATTAAGTAACCGAATACAGAATCCGCTCCAGAGGTTGTGGGTGCTGAATCGCTGGGGGTTTTCAAGAAGAAATTGATTCAGATTAACAGGGTTGGAAGGGACCTTGGAGGTCTTCTAGTCCAACCCCCTGCCCATGCTGGGAGGCCTTATGCCATTCTGGACAAATGGCTGTCCATTTTCTTCTTCAAAACCTTCAGTGATGGAGGACCCACAAGTTCTGGAGGCAACTTCTGTTCCACTGATGAATTGTTCTCACTGCCAGGAAATCCTTCCTTATTTCTAGATTGGATACTTCTGTATTCCAGTGCAAACCCTCTGTAGAGAGATCAACCCCCCACCCCTTCTAGTACTGATGATGTTATCTAGTTGGGTCAAGAAATGTCTGCAAGAAAACCACCAAGCTCAGAGAGCACCAAGCAGTTCACTCCTCCTCCTCCTCCTCCTCTCCTCCTCCTCCCTCCTCCTCCTTCCTCCTCCTCCTCCTCCTCTCCTCCTCCTCCTCCTCTTTGCAAAACCTACTCCCTTCTAGTACTGATGATGTTCTCTAGTTGGGTCATGAAACCACCAAATTCAGAGCGCACCAAGGACTCCGCAGTTCAGCCCTGAGCTACAAATATTCTCTTCTATCCCCACTAGTAGTACATAAGCAGAGGGCCAATCCTCTTCTCTCCTAGCACAGACCCATCAGCATTCAACACAGCTGCTTTTGAGCCTCCATGGACCCCCCCGCAAGGGTCACCTCAGCCTTCCCAGATGCTCACCTTCTTCGCCACGGAGCAGACCTGCTCAGCAGGGAGATAATCAAAGGGGAAGATGAACCTCCAGTTGAAGTTGCCTTCACCTCCCAGTGACCTGTAGTGCACATCTGTCTTCTGCTTGTTCTCCTCGTAACCAACCAGCCACCTGCAAGCCACAGAAGAAGACCAGGCCCATCAGCCACAACATCCAGCCACAGGAGCTCCCTGTCGAAGAGTGGTCCCCAAAGGGCTTTTCCCTCCTCACCCAAGAAGCTTCTTCAGTCCTTGGTTGAGAACTTCAGGACTTCTTGGATGAGAAGCCAAGGGAAAAACCCCAAGAAAGTCCAGTTGCCTTGTGGAAAAGGCCTTTGGGATAAGTGTGAGGTGGATGATTGAGGAAAGCTTTGGGGTTCCTACCCTTTCACGTAGATGTCGCTCATTTTCTGACCGGTGATGCTGAGGTCATCCAGGATGACGTCTTGGGCATTCCAGACAATGCAACGCAAGTAGAACCTGGGAGAAAGAGCCCAGATGGGGTTCAAGAGTCTTTTGTCAAAGAGAAGAACAGCAAACAATACAAGTATAAAAATATATGACGAGGGTCTTTCACTACAACCAGCAATGGAGTAATCACCTCCCAGGTTCCTAGGATCTACTTCGTAGCTGAAAATCAAGGTAGTCCATGACATCCCCCTCTCTCCTCTTTTCCCTCCCAGAAGGAAGCCACCAGATAGTTGCAACATCCCAAGCAGTAAATGCCACCTCTACCCAATTCCTCCTCCCAGAAACAGAATTCACCTTCCACAAGCCATTTCAGTAGCATCCCCAGAGAATCAACCCTCCAGGGATGGACCTGCTCTCCGGAATCTGCTGGCCTACTGACTGCAGAATAACAGAGTTGGAAGGGACCTTGGAGGTCTTCTAGTCCAACTCTCTGGCCAAGCAGGAAACCTTACAGCATATTAGGCAGTTGGCTGTCCAACCTCTTCTTAAAAACCTCCAGTGATGAAGCTTCTGAAGGCAACTTCTGAAGGCCACTTCAGAACTTCTTCAGAACAACTTCTGGTGGCAAGCTGTTCCAATGGTTAATTGTCCTCAGTATTAGAAAATTTCTCCTTCATTCCAGATTGCTTTTTTCCTTGGTTAGTTTCCAACTGTTGCTTCTTGTCCTGCCTTCTGGGGCTTTGGAGACTAAGTGGTCCCCCACCTCTTCTTTGGGGCAGCCCCTCAAATACTGGAAGCCAATCATTGTGAAATGAATCCACAAGCCATCTCAGTGCTGCGTTCTGGGGCATCCCTTCCTTTCAGAGCTGTGCTGGCTCCCCTTCGCCACCACAGCCCTCCTTCCCTCCCTCCCCCTGCCCCCTCCCCACTTGTGGGGTTGCCAAGGAGTCATGCATAACAGAACAGCGCAAAGAAAGACCCAGATTGAGGGTGAGACGTTCAAGTCAGCAAGCTCAGAATTTGGGGAGGGAATGGAAGACCTTTTCCAAAGAAGAGAAATTCCAGGACTGCCTCGGTTGCTTTCCAGAAAGGGGAGTGGCTGCCCAAACTTTTCATTCACGGGGTTTCCATTACTCTCCTGCTCCATTGAACAGCCCACCCCCGCCCCGAGCAGGGCAGCAAGGACTACTCATGCTGGGAGCTCTGCTTAAAAATGTAGGCCCAAGAAGTGGTTCCATAACTTTGATAAGAGCCGCAAAGCTGTAAAAGGGATACTTTGAAGGTCATCTATTCTCATCCAAGAAAAGGCCCTGAGCAGCAAGCTCTCCGATTTACATAAATAAATTAAATATATATATATATTAATATTTTCCATCCAACTTCTTGGACAGAAGGAAAAGCTTCCCCACCAGAGTGGGCTACACTGTGCAAGCAGGATTTTAAGAAGCTTCCTTCCAATGGGGTCACCTGGAGCTTCTCCCAAAGCCTCAGAAGAAGACAAGACTGAGAAGAAGATGAAAGAAAGAGACCAAGAGAAGGGAAAAAGGAAGAAGAAACGGAAGGAAGAGAGAAGAAGGGATGAAAATCGAAGCTCCCACAATATTGGAAGGCTGCTATCATGTCAACTCCATTAAACTTCTTTTAATTAAAAGTGGCCATGCTCCTTCTCAAGATAGTCACGTCTTTTCTTTTTCGGTGTCCCATTGAGAGCCTGCTTGTCCTAAGCATCTGGATGACCATGTTGAGGTTCCTCTTGTACTATACTGGGCATGGACATGCACAATGTTAACCCCTCGGCAACTGCAGAGTCCCATGGCAAGGAGGCCACGTTGGGGCTCCCTTCATGGTTGCAATCCTGGAGATCACCTGCTACAGAGGGGTGGGGAATGCGTTGGTGGTTAAATCCAGCCTCCATGTTCAAAAGCGACCTTCTTAAAAAGGCCAAGAGATGGTAGGGAAACTTCAGTGTCTTCTTTCACTCTCCGTCTTGAGGGCTACTAGAGTTAGGAAGAAGATTTTCAGCCAGATGAAACCGGTCATATTCAACAGATCGTCTACGGCAGTCTTTCTCAACCTTGGCCCCTTGAAGATGGGTGGACTTCAATTCCCAGAATTCCCCAGCCAGCCAGAATTCTGGGAGCTGAAGTCCACTCATCTTCAAGTGGCCGAGGTTGAGAAACTCACTGGTCTATGGGGAAAGCTACTGTGATGATCCAGAGCATGGCACAGTGATAACACAAACAGCTGGCAGTTCAAATTTCCCCAAACGCTCCCATGTTTCTGGCCCAGAGCAAAGTGATGTCAAACCCACGCACACACCTCAAGCAGCCTCTGGCTGCAAATAGCCCAGCCGAACACTTACACCAGGGCTGCACAGCAATAAATCCAGCAGGGCAAATCAAGGACTTCAGGAAGAAAAAGATCCAGGTAATTAGTCCAGAAAGCCAGAAAGAATGCAAGGATTCTTGGAAAGTTCGAACATCGGCACTCAACACTTCAGGAACTCAGTGTTTGTTCCCAACAAATGTCCCTTCCCACAGTGTCACCTTAAGTCTCATTCCCCAGGTGTGCCTTGTGAAAATGGGTGGGGCACTCTTCTCCTTAGCCTGCTCAGTCTACAACGTTCACACCTTCTCTCCTCTCTCCGTGCTCTCGGATCAGGAGGGGGTGGTCCTTGCTCCTCGCCTGAGCTCTGTCTCTCATGTTCATCCTGCCCCTGTTCCTCCCTGCCTACAAGCTGTCCTAATCCCGAAAGGCCCTGGCCTTCCCCATTTTCCTCCGAAGCCAACGAAGCCGCTCCCTCAATCTCCGTAGGCTCAGGTTCCAGCTCATCTTCCCCTGCAAATTCAGGCTCCGACGGGGGCATGGCAGCTACGTGCATGAAAAAGTCTGAGAGGGGAGGTCCTTACCTCTTTGCTCTTCGCGGGGTCACGTTGAATGGTGGTCCCGGTGGCCCAAGGGATTTAGGAAACAGGTCCACCCAAAGCTGAACTTTGCCCTGTAATGAAAGGGGAAGCCATGTATTAGAGAAGAAGGGTCTCTTTGCAATGTCCCTGGCCAAGGATCTGGGTTTGAATGCAACTCCGTGACTCTGTAGCCAGATGTCTGTGGTGACAGCAGTGGAATTCCTGTAGAAGACAACCAATCTCTCCATCCTCTTCCTGTCTATTGTGGTGGTTTACTAAGGACTGGTCATTGGTCCAACCGACTCACATACCCAAGTTTCAGTTAGGCCCTGGCCGAGGGAGGAGGGAGTCTTCGACCAACCTGCATCTACACACAACTTTAATTAGCTGGAGGGCAATCACTAGGCAGCCTTGCCTTGGAATGCACCATCTCTTGTGGGGGGGGAGGGGGGGCTTATAAAGCCTGGATATTGATAATGTCTGCAGAATAATTTGGGGTTCCAACTTGAGCTCAGGTTGTGCAGCAATAAATCAGATTGAAATCCAGGCAGCTTTGAGGAAAGGAGATTTATTTATTCTCCAAAACAAAGAGGTTTGCCTAGGGGGGCAGCTAGTGAGGAAGTGGGGCACAGAGAGGTCATTTTATATGGAAGTTTGTCCTGGGTGTGTTAGTGTGTACGTGTGGATTTCTCGGGTGACACTTAAGGGGTGTGGGTGGGTGTACGTGCTGACTCCAGAGAAGTTGATTAAATCAAGTAGTGTGAATTGGGTCTCTTTGTTTGAACTGTATTATAATTATGTTTACCTTGTGCCAATTGGGTCTGTGTGCTTGCTTTTGTGTGTGTTTACAATTTGAAATAGGTGTTTAATTAATCCTTATTTGTTGTAAATTTGAAAAGATTTGGGGGGCTGCTAATCAGTCATGTTAGAGACACGGGATTTCCTAAATAATATTTCTAAGACATTTATATGCATTTATAATTTTTTCCCACAATAGGAATCTCTCCCATCAACTCCCACGTGCTGACATGTGGCATCCTTTACACCAGGAAGTAAATTGCCTAAGATGTGTGAATTGCCCTGATCATCTTGAGTGGAAGCCAACATCATCGCCAGCGTCTGATGATGGATATGGAAGAAGAAGGAGGAGTGGGAGGGGAGGAGGACAAAGGGAGGAGGAAGGGAGGAGGAGGAGGAGGAGGAAGAGAAGAAGAAGAAGAAGAAGAAGAAGAAGAAGAAGAAGAAGAAGAAGAAGAAGAAGAGGCAGCCACATGTTCCTTCAGAGTCACCACCTTCTCCCTGCCAACTTTACCTGTTCAATGTCCGGCTGGAGAGGGCTGTACAGCTGCCTGGTCTCCACGTGCTCAGGGATCAGGCCGTGCTTTTGCAGGACGTGCAGGGCAAGCCGTTCCTCCAGAGGACCCAGGTGGGGGTTGGGGGGCTTGCTGTCCTCTGAATCGAAGAGAAAAGGCAGAGGTTTCACCTGTGGGTCAACTGTTGGGGCTCCTGTCCGCAATGCAGGGAGGGATGGAGGGGGAAGGACGCAGCGGGGACCCCAGAGTTCCGGCTGCTGTTCTGTTTGCATTTGCTCAAGCTGCCCACTCTTCTCTTAGGTTAGTGACAGAAGAAAATGTTTCTGGCGCAGGGTTGAACTATGTGGTCCTTGGTGCGCTTGGTGGGTTTCTTGCAGACGTTTCATGACCCAACTAGGTAATATCATCAGTGCTAGAAGGGAGGGGGGTTTGCAGAGGAGGAGAGGAGGAGGAGGAAGAGGGGGGTGGAAGGGGGAGGATGACTGTGAAGTTCTTGCTGCTCTCTCAACGTGGCTGTTTTCTTGCAGACATTTCATTACCAAACCAGGTAACTTCATCAGTGCTAGAAGCTGCCAGAGCTCAGCCCTGTGACAACGTCTCTCTGTGCTGGACAGAAGCTTCACCTACAGGCCTCTGCTGCCCACACAGACCCCAAAGGGGATTCATTGTCTTTTGGGAGATCCGAAAGAGGTGCCAGAAAGCTGGAAGACTCTGTCACTCTTGATATATAGAATAACAGAGTTGGAAGGGGCCTTGTAGGTCATCTAGTCCAACCCTACACTATTCCTGAAAGATGGCAGTCCAATCTCTTCTTGAAAGCCTCCAGAGATGAAGCTCCCACAACTTCTGAAGGCAACTTTTGTTCCATCGATTGTTCTCACCATCAGAAAAATTCTCCTTATTTCTAGGTTGAATCTCTTCTTGTTCAGTTTCCATCCATCATTCCTTGTCTGGCCTTCAGGTGCTTTGGAAAATAGCTTGACCCCCCTTCCTCCTCTCTGGGGCAGCCTCTCAAATATTGGAACTCTGCTTATCATCTCGCCCCTGGTCCTTCTCTTCCCTAGACCAGCCAGGCCCATTTCTTGCAACCGTTCTTCATGTTTTAGCCTCCAGTCCCCTCATCATCCTGGTTGCTCTTCTCTGCCCTCTTTCTAGAGTCTCAACATCTTTTTTATAGTGTGGTGACCAAAACTGGACGCAGCCTTCCAAGGATGGTCACACTTTACTTAAAAACTGCCAGTTAGTACCAATAAAGGAGAATCTTTGTAGCTCAGGGTTGAAATGAGGGCTCCTTGGTGCTCTCTTTAGCTGGGTGGTTTCCTTGCAGATGTTTCATGACCCAAGTAGGGAACATCATCAATGCTAGTAAGGAACGGAGTTTGCTTCCCATTCCTTACTAGCACTGATGATGTTCCCTACTTGGGTCATGAAACGTCTGCAAGGAAACCACCAGGCTCAGAGAGAACTAAGGACTCCACAATCCTCCTCCTCCCTGCAAACCCTCCCCGCTTCTGGCACTGATGATGTTCCCTAGTTGGGTCATGAAACGTCTGCAAGGAAACCACCAGGCTCAGAGAGCACCGAGGACCCCTCACTGGCCAGTCAGTTGCTGCTTTTGCAGGGGCCGGAGTGGGAGGCCTATTCAGTTTGAGATTACTGGCCGCACAGCCGTGAACTGAAGCTGCAAGGAAGCCGAGAGGCGGGAGCTGCGTGGTTTTTACCCAGGTCCGAGAGGTGATACGTTTGATCTCCAAAGATGACCTGGTCAGTCTTGTAAACCGGAAGTTTGCCGTTGTGTTGCAAGGAAAAGTGATGGAGGAGTTGTGACGGGCGCAGCTGATCTCTCCACTGGTTGGGCCCAGAACTGGAAGGGGAGAAACGGGACAATCAAGCAGAGGAACCTCAAAGCATCCTTGCTCCAACGCTCTGCAAGGTCTGGACAGGTAGTCCTCCACTTACGACCAAGCACAATTGAGCCCCAAATGTCTGTTGCTAAGCGAGACCCTTGTTAATTGAGCTTTGCCCCATTTTACAACCTTTTTTTTTTTTGCCAAAATAGCAGCGGTTAAGTTAGCAACACGATTATTAAGTGAATCTGGCTTCCCCCCGGAGGCCTTTGCTTGTCAGAAGGTCGCAAAAGGGACTGTGTGACCCAGGGACACTGCGACCGTCATAAAGATGAACCAGTTGCAAAGCGTCTGAATTTGGATCACGTGACCTCAGGGATGCTGCAACGGTCGTAAGTGTGAAAAACGGTCATTAAGTCACTTTTTCAATGCTGTTGTGGATGAACTGTTGTAAGTCAAGGTCCATCTATAGAGACTTGAAGCTTCAGTTTGTTGAATTTTCCTCTAGAGCCACTCTGGCTGGTCACAGATGGGATTTAGGGCAGACCTAGCTGCAAAGTTGTTTTCTGAGATCAAACAATACAGATTAACAGAGTTGGGAGGGACCTTGGAGGTCATCTAGTCCAACACCCCTCTCCCCGCCCAAGCAGGAGACCCTACACCATTTCTGACAGATGGCAGCCCAGTCTCTTCTTGGAAGCCTCCAGTGATGAAGGTCCCACAACTTCTGTTCCATGGGTTGATGGTTCTCACTTGTCAGGAAATTTCTCCTTATTTCTAGGTTGAATCTGTTTCCATTCATTATTCCTTGTCTGGCCTTCGGGTGCCTTGGAAAATAGCTGGACCCCCTTCCTCCTCTCTGTGGCAGCCCCTCAAATACTGGAACACTGCTCTCCTGTCTCCCCTGGTCCTTCTCTTCCCTAGACTAGCCAGGTCCAGTTCTTGCAACCGTTCAGGAACTTAACATAATATATACTTCAAGCCCTTAGACAGACGTGTAATCATGTTCAGCTACATAGGATGGGGCTGAATCTGGTATGTTCTCCATGCAAAAGTCTGTCCCACCACTAAGCAATGTCAGTTTCATAGTGGCAGCATCTGAGAAGTCCAGGAATCCAGAGATGCCACCACCAGGATGGTCCTCTCCTCCACTTTGGAAGATGAGTCAAACTCTGTGAGCAAGTTTTATATGATTGTCCAGAAGTACTCACACGCAGTAAGTCTGAGGAAGGCCACAACGAGCCCCATATCTGGAAAGGAAGCGGTTCTCTAGGTCAATGATGGTCTCCCCAATCTTCTCATCTTTGGACAAGAGGTCATAGTCATACAGGGTGATCTTCAAGTCCTTCTCCATGGGCAACGTACAAGTCAACTCAAACATCCTACAGAAAGCAGAAACACGCCAGTCAGCTGAAAGGAACATGGGCTAGGATTTTATGGAGTTGCTGCAGCTGTTCAGCAAATGAAACTCCTTTCTAGCACTGATGAGGTTACCTCGTGGGGTTATGAGATGTCTGCAAGGAAATAACCAGGCTCAGAGAGCACCGAGGACCCCATAGTCATCTCCTCCTCCTCCTCCTCCATTCACTGCAGGAGAACTCACCACCGACAATTCAACACTGTGCTTATCATTTCATTCAGTTACTTTTATTATTGGTGTCCACATTTTGGTTGAAATTATTGTAACTGTTGTATTTCTGGATTGACTTTCCTTATTTTACTATCATTGGCCACGGTTCGGTTGAAATTGATTTAACTTCTGCATTTGTTGAATTGTCCTGCAACGGCTTGTCCCATAGCGAGTTCTCTGTGGCAAGTTGTCCCATTCCATTCAGGAAGAGCTACTCCCCTCCCCACACCCTGTCAGGGACTTATATGGGAAGACTTACTTTCCAAAGACCGGGTCCAAGGTACAGGGGATGTAATTGTCCTGATCGTTGATGGACTTCTTCCCCGCAGAAATCTTCACATAAGGATCACACTGAGGGGAAAAGAGAGAGAGGGCCAAGGCACTGAAGAGGCAGGAAAGGACCAGCGAAGGCAAACCGTCCTTAGATATTTCTCCCATAAACGTTCAGACTGCAACCCTATGAAACAGGCTGGTTGGAGAATGAAGAGAACCTCAAGTCACCCTTGGGTCTTCTCCTGTCCTTCACCACTACACCATGCTGCCTCTACTGGTTCCTGCAAATAGACTGAGCAACGAAAGAGGAAACTTAAGAGGAAAGCTCCGGAATAGGAGTGTCCAACCTTGGCCACCTTAAGACCTATGGACTTCAACTCCCAGAATTCTCCATCCAGAACTTTCCTTCCCAACCTGGTGGCCCACAAATGCATTGAACTTCTTGTTGGCTGGGGCTGATGGAGGCATAGGGGAGTAGTAGTCCAACCCATTTGGGACCCACTCAATTAAGGAACGTTGCTCTGTGTGTCCTCAAGAATCCCCCCCATAGACACATCTAAACTCCATATACCTTACGTTAAATAAAAACTAAACTGATGTAAGCCACATGTTGACCATAGATGGAACCTACGTTGCTACTGAGAATAAACAGACACTCATCACCAGCTCCCCCACCCACCCCCCACCCCATTCGTTGAGCAAATGGCTTGCCAGTGAAGATGAAGCCACACAGAGCTCAGGGTTAGGAATGGCCCCCCCTCAACTAAAGTCCCAAAGTCCCAAAGGCCCTTTCTCCAAAAGGCAACGGGAAAGCCTTGGCTTTTTACTTCAAAACATTTAATTTCTCATCCAAGAACAAGCTTCGGTTCTGAAGAATTGAATAAGCTTTAGAAGGGAATGGGAATGGAATGGAATGGAATGGAAGGGAAGGGAAGGGAAGGGAAGGGAAGGGAAGAGAAGAGAAGAGAAGAGAAGAGAAGAGAAGAGAAGAGAAGAGAAGAGAAGAACTTGGAGGTCTTCTAGTCCAGCCCCCTGCTCAAACAGGAAACCCTATACATTCCAGAGTGGCTGTCCAGTCTTTTCTTAAAAACCTCCAGTGAATCTGGAGCACCTACAACTTCTGGAGGCAGGCTGTTCCACTGGTTGATTGTTCTAAATAGGAAATTTCTCCTTAATTCTAGACTGGTTTTCTCCTTGATTAGTTTCCATCCATTGTTCCTTGTCCGGCCTTCAGATGCTTTGGAAAATAGGTGGAGCCCCTCCTCTTTGTGGCAGCCCCTGAAATACCAGAAGACTGCTCTCATGCCCCCCCCTCCAGTCCTTCTTTTCTAGACTAGCCATGCCCAATTCCTGCCACCGTTCCTCGTGTGTCTTTGTCTCCAGGCCTTTAATCAGTTGCTCTTCCTTGCACTTTTTCTGCACTTTACTTGGAGGAGAAGCTAAAAGTTTTCAAAGGAAAAAACCCCAGAAACTCTGTTTGCCTTTTAGAAAAAAGCACCTTTGGGACAACCATGACCTGGATGGTGGAGCATCTCCACAGACATGAAGTGCAGGAGGAGCAAAATCTCTTGGAGCACGAGGGCAGGAGGGTTTCTTGTGAAGTAGGGCGAGGAAGCCAAGGACTCCTCAAGGGACCTGAGGAGAAACCTTCTGAGAACTTTTTCCAAGATGCCCTGGAGTTTCTCTCTTGGAGGGGTCCCTCTGCTTCCTGAAGGGTCAGCCCCCCCCCCCAATTCTCCATCCACAAGCTCACTTTTCCATTGGAGTCCTTTGGCTGCAGATCAAAGGCCCGGATGATGTAAACCCTCACGAGACACTCCTGGGGGCCTCGGGCTGGAAGCTGGTGGAACTGGCGCGGAGGGACGGGCACCGTGGGGTCGTCGGGCAGAGGGTAGATCTTGAACGAGCCCTGCAAGGGGAGGAAAGGCGTGAGTCTTCCACCAACGCAGGTTGCTTGGACCTCTGTCCAGATGTTGCAGAGGGACTCCTGAAGGATGCTGGGATCACCTCTTGTATGGCTACTACAGGGGCAGCCTTCTCTCAAGACAGTATCTCTAGCATAATTTTTATTGTGTTGTGTTGTAATTGTATTGTATTGTATTGTATTGTATTGTATTGTATTGTATTGTATTGTATTGTATTGTATTGTATTGTATTGTATTGTAGTTTAGTTTAGTTTAGTTTAGTTTAGTTTAGTTTAGTTTAGTTTAGTTTAGTTTAGTTTAGTTTAGTTTAGCTTTAGTGATGGGCCAACCTTGAATTCTCCAACAACGGTGGGGTCTTCGCTGTCATCCTGAGCTTTGCCACGGGACAACTTAAAGGTGTGGCAGAAATCTGAAAGGCCTCCAAAGTCTTCGACATTCTCCAACTCTGTCTCGTAGATCTAAGGAGAGAAGGAGATGGAAAGCATTTTGTTTCTTCTTTCTTCTCCTCAGGCGTTAAAAGGGATGGGCAGGGAGAGGGAAGCTCCCTCCGGTCTGTTGCCATCTTTCCACTCTCAGATAAGCCCTTTCCATTGAGAGCAAAGGCGAGAGTGGGGCATTGGCCTAACTTCTAACTTCCCCTAGATCTCCCGGCTTGAATGCTGTTGGGTACCTGCCAGCTAAGCTGGAAGGATGAGTCAAGCAAGGACCTAGCTTAGAATCCTTACACAGTCACAAGAGGCATAAGCCTGACTTCTCCTTCCAGCCTAGCTGGCAGCTTTCCCACAGTTGCCCTCTCTAGGAAAATACACAATGGATCTTGAAGGTCACCAAGAGGTACCCGAGAGGTTCCTGGAAGGATATGATAAGAGTGGATATGGCGGGCACATTAAGTCCAACATCTACTTGATCAGTAACCTGGACCAGCTTCTAACATTTTGTTCCAGTCTTCAAAAGGCTGTGGAGCAACTCCATGACCAGGAGCTGCACCCACAAGGTACAAGGGCAGCCTGCAAATTATCCCAAGGTGCACTGGGAAGATAATTTAAGCAGGGCTAGTGAACTCTTAAGTAGCAGTGTCCAAACTGAGAAAAAAGGAGTGAAGATGGAAAGTGGCCAGC
This sequence comes from Pantherophis guttatus, assembly GCF_029531705.1. The sequence goes on from NW_026844080.1 coordinate 1,014,723, forward strand.
GGCTGGTAGGTTTCTTGCAAGTGCTGAATCCAAAATGGAAGGCCAATGTTGACGGCCAAGACATCTTAATGTTTAGAGCCAGCGCAACCCACCCAAAGTTTCACCCTGCTAGCCACTCAGTGTTGTGGTTCTTGAGCCAATCAGCGGCCCAGGTGCCTTATGAAGTTCAGTCCTAGACTGAGGTCAAAATATTCCTAGCAAAGAACCAAGAGGTGACAATTTCATCTCCAAAGCAATGGATTTCATCACACTCTCTCTCCCCCTCTCCTCCCTTTCTTCTCTTTCTCCCTTCTCTCTCTCTCTCTCCTTCACATACACCCCCCCCACCCCACAGACGCTATCCAGGGTCTTACCTTGAGGGTGTCAAAGCCTTTCTCCAAATAGGTGCCACATTTCTCTCGCTCACCCGTGGACGCATAGAATTTGCTCCACCAGTCAATGAACTCTTCTTCCTGTGCATGAAACAAAGGACCCAACACCTCGCTTATTACCTGGAGACCATCCAAGAGCTTCTGCTCTACAGCACATGGAGCATTTCAACCACGGCCTTTTCCAAGCTGTGCCTTCCAGATGTCCCAAACGTCAAATACTGCACAACAGAGCCTGTGCTGGCTAGGGATGATGGAAGTCGGCCTCTGTCATAGACGAGGCAATCCAGGTTGGGAAACGATGGCCTGGACACCCGGAGCAGTGAGGTTCCCGTGTTTTATCAAAGTCAGAAGGGATAGATCAGGTTGGATTTGCAGAATATCAGCAGGGCATCCTGAAGAGGCCAGATCTAATGGAGCATCTCTGGTTTAAGGGCCAGGCTGAGTTGAAGGGAGAGTCAGAAGACCAACAAAGGAGAATCTTTGTAGCTCAGGGTTGAAATGAGGGGTGCCTGGTGCTCTCCGAGCTTGGTTGTTTCCTTGCAGACGTTTCGTGACCCAAAGGAAGTAACGTCATCAGTGCTAGTAGGAGAGAGGAGGAGGAGGAGGACTGTGGGGTCCTGGGTCCTCTCTGAGCTTGGTTGATTCCCTCCAGATATTTCATGACCCAACTAGGGAACATCATGAGTGCTAGTAGGAACAGTGGGGTCTGCTCTCAACTGATATTGCTCGTCCTACTAACACTGACAGGGCTTGCCCAAGAGCACTGATGATGTCACGAATTTGGGCACCACAGTCCTCCTCCTCCTCCTCTGCCTCTCTTCAAACCCCACCCGCTTCTAGCACTGCTGATGGTATCTAGTTGGGTCATGAAACGTCTACAAGGAAGCAACTTTGCCGAGCTGAGAGAGCATTACGGAGCCCTCTGAGTCAGAAGGAGCTGGAGACCCTCTCAGCAGAAAGCCAGGCTTTCCTTTCTAAGCCCTCCTCCCCCCCCCCCCCCCCCCCCCCCCTTTTTTTTTAAAATAGCTAACTCTTCTGAAATTGATTGAAACCACAAAGGGGCAATTTGTATCTCGTGAAACATTCCTCCGCAAATAAATAACTCATTTTAGAATTCCACAAAATTCCATCGTGCTAAGCTCATCAGGAAGCCAGAATTTATAAGGTTTATAAAGTTTGACTGCAAGGCAGCCCTGCAACAGTCCTACTCTCAGTCACCTTCTGGGGGGCACCCAACCCTCCCCTCCCCTCCCCTTGCCCCTCCCCCCATTTCTTCCCAGAAAAAATGACACGGATTTCCGGGTTTTTCCCCCAGGTCTCCCCCGTTTTTCATCCAGAAAACTCCTCTCTGACCACCCAATGCACAGGTGGTCCTCAACTTACGACCACAATGGAACCCGTAATTTCTGTTGCTAGGCGAGACCGTGGTGATATGGGCTTTGGCCCACATTACGACCTTTCTTGCCAAGTGAATTCCTGCAGTTGTTCAGTTAGGAACCCGGTCGTTAAGTGAATCTGGCTTCCCCCGTGGTCAGAAGGTCGCCAAAGGGTCGTAAATACGAGCCGGTTGCTGAGCCTCTGAATTCTGATCATGTGATCGTGAGGAAGCTGCAACGGTCGTAAGTGTGAAAAATGGTCCCAAGTCACTTTTTTTCAGCGCCGTTGTAACCTCGGATGGTCACTAAATGAATGGTCTTAAGTCAAGGACTTCTTGCAGTGAATTACAGTGTCGAGGTGGCCTCCCCACCCGTGAGATCAAAGCTCTCTCCGTGTTTTAGGGGTGTCCGATGGCTGTATCTCCCCATTTTTCTGACTATATTCCAGGGACAGGCCAGAAATTCACATCTGTAAAGCAAAGAACAGCCTTTCCATCCCATTCGTCCATTCTGGAATAACAGGATACCAGAGTTGGAAGGGACCTTGGAGGTCTTCTAGTCCAGCCCCTTGCCCAAGCAGGAGACCTCATACCAGTGTTTCTCAACCTTGGTAGCTTGAAGATGGGTGGACTTCAACTCCCAGAATCCCCCAGCCAGCAGCGGCTGGGGGATTCTGGGAGTTGAAGTCCACCTATCTTCAAGCTACCAAGGTTGTGAAACACTGCCCTAGAACATTCCAGACAAATGGTTTTCCAGTCTCTTCTTGAAAACCTCCAGTGATGAAGCTCCCACAACTTCTGGAGGCAACTTCTGTTCCTCTGGTTAATCATTCTCACTGTCAGGAAAGTTCTAGGTTGCTTCTCCCCTAGATTAGCTTCCATCCATTGCTTCTTGCCCTGCCTTCAGGTGCTTTGGAGGCTAGGTCAACCCCCTCTTCTTTTTGGCAGCCCCTCAAGTATTGGAAGACTGCTAACATGTCACCCCAGTCCTTCTCTTCATTAAACGTTCCTTTTTAGAGGGGAATTGTGGAGTTGCCCCCACCCCCACACTCCCTGCACTAGCATGATTTCTCAAGGGCTTCCTTCTTGGAGATACCAAGCCAGCATCTTCAGAAAGCAGCTGCAGGTTGGACCATTTGCAAAAGATTTATGGCAGAACCCTACAATCCAAGTTGATGGAGGGACACAGAGACCACCACCGCTACCCCTACCCCACCCCACCCATGAACTGTGAAGCTCAATTGGATGGAAGCTGAAGACCCCCACAGACATCTCTGATAATAGTTCAACCACCAACTGCTTTCTGAAGATGCTGGCTTGGTCTCTTGGGGTGTCCCTCAAGAGATACGTGGTAGAATGACACAATCCAACTTCACGGAGGGACACAAGACCACCCCAATCCATAAATCAACCATGAAACCTGATTGGATGGAAGCTGAGGGCCCTCCCGCTATGAAGAGGGGGAAAGATTTGGGGTTCAAAGGGGAGTGGGTTAATATTTCACAGCAACTCTCCCACGGGCAGCTCCAGGGAGAAATTCAGGAATTACTGTTAGACTAGAAAAACTCAGTCATGCTTGCTAAGGTTGAGAAAAGAAAACAATGGGTCAAGTGGCGGATGGGGTCAAGGAGAAGACTGGAATGTCCTTGGAAGCTGTACGAGTTTTTCCTGGGGACAGATCAAGGTAGTCCATGCCATCCCTAGGAACCCAACCCAACTCTGAGGACACCTCCTTGCCTCCCTGATTCGTCCATGTTGGGTGGTCAGGATGACTCTACTGGAAGAACAGAAGTTGGAAGGGACCTTGGAGGTCTTCTAGTCCAGACTAGTGGGAGGACAAGCCAAGAACCCGTCTTGATGCCTTTCAGCTCTTGGAGAAACATCTCGGAGGACGTGGCCTTGTAAAACATCTCAGATCCATCCCATTTAGTGACAACGCTTGGCAGGAGGATCCTTCTGTGGTTCAGAGCCCGGCCTTGGCAGCTCCACCCCACACAGGGAGCCCCGGTGCGGTTACATCCATGGGAGGCAACCACAGGAATGCGAGGCTGCCATCCCACTCTCGGCCCTGGGTATCAACTATCAGGCTTCAGCTGGAGACACTCGATCCCGGTGGCTCTTCCAGGGAACAGTAACTGGAGAGGCCATAAAATATTCACTCCGATGGGAGACTAGCAAGCACAGCAAATAACCAATTACTCCAAATAGTTTACAGATTTCGGCTTGCCTGATTTCTGGCTCAAGTTTCTCGCGCTAACTTGTTGCTTAATGGCTTATTTGTGTTAGAGACAGCAGAAGGTTCTGGCAGGAGCCGCCACGCAAAAGCCCTGGAATCCTCCACGCAGGGAAAGGCCTCCTCCAAAGTCTTCTCACTCGAACGGTTCTCCCTCCTCACTTCCAATTCCCCCCCCCAGTTCATTGAGAAAGGTGTTCGGCTTGGAAGAATTGGGGGGGGTTTCTGAAGAGAGCTTCAGGTCTCAAAACAAACCAGGTCTATGAAGCCAGCCCCGACCGGTTGAAACCACACTGTCCCCTAAATCATGGTTTGCAAATGTTAGTAGTCGCATTCACACAATGTACCAAGCCAAAACCCAACCAAACATCTCATCCAGTGGTGGGTTTCAAAATTTTTTACTATTGGTTCTGTGGGCGTGGCTTGGTGGGCGTGGCAGGGGAAGGATACTGTAAAATCTCCATTCCCTCCTCACCCCAGGGGAAGGTTACAGCAAAATCCTCCTGATCAGCTGGGACTCGGGAGGCAGAGAATAGATGGAGGCGGGGCCAGTCAGAATTTTTACTACCGGTTCTCCGAACTACTCAAAATTTCCGCTACCGGTTCTCCAGAACTGGTCAGAACCTGCTGAAACCCACCTCTGATCTCATCCATAAAGTGATAGGAAGTCTTATCGACAAATCCCACTTATGAATTTAACTGGGGGATCCCTTCACCACTGGAACATCCCATAACACCTCTGGAATACCCCATCACACACACAGGCAAGGCACGATATATAAACGAGGGCAAACCCCACTCCTTCTAGCACTGATGATGTTACCTACTTGGGTCATGAAACATCTGCAAGAAAACCACCAAGCTGAGAGAGCACCAAGGACCCCACAGTCCTCCTCCTCCTCCTCCTCCTTCTTCTTCCTCCTCCTCCCTCCTCCCTCTTCCCTCCTTCCTCCTCCTCCTCTCCCTCCAACCTTCTAACTCTGATAACATCACCTACTTGGGTCATGAAATGTCTGCAAGAAAACTACCAAGTTCAGAGAGCACCAAGGATCCCACAGTTCAACCCTGAGCTGCAAATATTTTTCCTCTTTTGTCTTCCTCTTATTTTACTTTCATTGAGATTGTTTTGATTTTCAAGCTGAGTTCTTTTCCATGGTTGGCTAACCAAGAGGAATCTCTGCGTTTCTCCAGCCGTTGGCGTTTCCACCTTCTCCTCGGTCACCCCTTCCAATTCTGCCATTCTGACAGGCAATCTTGACATCTGGCTACAGCAAGCACGGCTTGTCCTGGCTGCTTCTCAACCCCTGGAGCCCTGGAGCCTGTTCTGTCTTCCCGTCAGCCGTCAGAGCTAAGAAACGCTCCGTGGCTTGGTTGCGTCTTCCTACTACCTGGCCCCCAACTACCTGGCCTTCCTCTTAGCAGGGGTCCAGGGGGCCATTCGTACGCGCACAAAAGGCACCTCCACACACACAGTCTGTGGAGCTTCTCCACCATCCAAGTCTCCTGGTTGTCCCAAAGGTGCTTTTCTTAAAGGAAACTGGACTTTCTTGGTTGTTTTCCTTGAAAAGGTTTCGCTTCTCATCCAGGAAGCTTCTCCAGCTCTAACTGAAGTTCTAACTCTAATGAGATAGAACTGAAGAAGCCTCTTGGATGAGAAGCGAAACTTTTTCAAGGAAAAAAAGAAAGAAAGTCCATTTGACTCCTGGGACAGCTCCCACAGGTGTCCATACCTGCCAGCACCCCAGTTAGAGACTCCTTAACCTACGAGGCAGCCCTTAGTACTCCCCTACCAATGTCTGTTGTGTATCACACCTGTTCTCCAGAAACTCAAAGGGCCTTGCATGGGGAGAATATCCCTCTCTTTTGTCCCACAATCCTTACAATTCTGCTTAAGACAGAAGGATTGGCTCAAAGTCACTCCCTGGGTCCTCTTCCTGTGCCTTCATCCCTCAGTCACACTGGCCCTCCGTTACTGCACAGGTAGTCCCCGACTTGCAACAGTTCCTTTACTGACCATTCAAAGTCACAATGGCACTGGAAAAGGTGACTGACGACTGTTTTTCACCCTTAGGACCATGTCGTGTGATCAAAATTCAGACACTTGGCTACTAATTCATGTTTATGACGGTTGTGGTGTCCTGGGGTCACGTGATCCCCTTTTACGACCTTCCAACAAGCAAAGTCAATGGGGAAGCCAGATTCACTTAACAACCAGGTTACTAACTCATCAACTGCAGTGATTCACTTAACAGCTGTGGCAAAAAAGGTCGTAAAATGGGACAAAACTCACTTAACAAACATCTCACAGAACTTCTGAGCTCAACTGCGGTCGTACGTCGAGGACTATCTGTAGACAACAAGCGCAAGGCCTGGGTTACTCTCCCTGTGGGTGAGGCCACCAAAGGCTCAGCTCCACGGAGCAAGGCCCTCAGATGCTCTCCTCAGCACAGAACAGAGACTCCTAGGGCTGGAAGCAGAGGGGCTATTCAGCTGGTTTCCACCGGTTTGCTCGAACCGTTGGCAGAAATTTGGCCAAGGTCGCCGAACTGGTAGCGATGGCCGGTTGGCTACGCCCCCGAACCCGCTCCCGGTCGCTCGCCCCACTTGCCATGTTCATCGCCGCCATGTTCTTCGCGCACGCACATCCCATTGCCTTGCAAGTCCAACGGGGTGCGCATGCGTGAAGAACATGGCGGCTACGGCAGCAGTTTTTTCCGCGACCTCCAGTAATTTTTCGTGGTCTGTGGGCAGCTGCCACTTCTTTGCCAGCCACTTTCCAGCAGCAGCGGCTGGCTGGGGGCCACCGAAAACTCTGGTCAGCTTGCCTTCCGGACTCTGGACCAGCCACCGTGGAAGGTAAGCAGCCTGAACAAAGAGGGGGGGGGGGGAGGAGGCGGGGGCCGCCAAGGGAGGGGAATTGGAGGTGACTGGTGAAGGGAGGGCGGGAGTAGATAGGTGGATAGGTTCCAAAAATTTTCCTACCTTTTCCTGTGGGCGTAGCTAGGTGGGGGGGTCATGTGACTGAGTGGGCGTCAGTCACATGACCTAGCCACACCCACTGAACCAGTAGCAAAATTTTTTGAAACCCACCACTGGCTGGAAGGGACCTCAGAGGTCTTCTAGTCCAACCCCCTGCCCAAGGCAAGAGGTACCTCATGCCATCTGGGACCAACGGTTGCCCGATCTCTTCTTGAAAAGAGATGGAGCTTCCATAACTGCAGGAGAGAAACTGCAATGCAATTCGTCAAGGCCGCCTGACCAACCCCAGGCTCCCATTGTGAGCCATGCACCCGACCCTAAACATTTCACCGAAATCCTCCCCTGTGGCAGCTGTCGGCCTCCCTCTGCCACCCGCAGCCGGCAGCTCTGCTTCCGCTCCGCAAAAACCCCTTTGCAAAAAAAAACCTTCTCGGTTGCAAGCTGAGCATCCGTTCCTGCCCTGTCAGCAGCTCCTGAGCTTGATTGTGTTTAATGACATTTGTGCGAAAGTCCCTCACAAAAGCTGTGAGCGAGGTCACTGCTGACTGCAGAGCCTCCTGCCCTCCAAATGAAGGGCTGGCCACTTTGCTGCGGGGAGTTGGCGACTATTTAATTCGGCTAAACGGAAACAGGTTTCCTGGGATAAAAGGCAGGAAGGAGGTAGCTGAGCAAGGGTGGCTGCTGTCTGCAACCGAGGCTCAGAGCAGGTGAGACTGCACCTCACCTCAAGCTATCATGTCACTGGGGGCGGGGGGGCAAGATAGCAGCCTTCCAATATCTGAGGGGCTGCCACAGAGAAGAGGGGGGGGAACCTATCCTGCAAAGCACCAGAAGGCAGGAGAAGAAGCAACGGGTGGAAACTAATCGAAGAGAGAAGCAACCTGCAATGAAGGAGAAACTTCCTGATAGTGAGGACAATCAATCAGTGGAACAGCTGGCCTACCACCAGAAGTTGTGGGTGCTTCAACACTGGAGGTTTTTAAGAGACTGGACAACCGTTTGTCTGAAATGGCCTAGGGCTTTCTGCTTCACCAGGGGGTTGGACTAGATGACCTCGGAGGTCCCTTTCGGCCCTACGATTCTATAAGGCAGGAGAAAGAGAAGGAAGGAAGGAAGGAAGGAAGGAAGGAAGGAAGGAAGGAAGGAAGGAAGGAAGGAAGGAAGGAAGGAAGGAAGGAAGGAAGGAAGGAGGTCAACCTATTCTCCAAAGCGCCAGAAGGCAGGACAAGAAACAATGGATGGAAACTGAACAAGGAGAGAAGCAACCTAAGGAGGAATTTCCTGACAGGGAGAACAATCAACCAGTGGAACAGCTTGCCACCAGACGTGGTGGGCGCTCCATCACTGGAGGCTTTTAAGAAGAGACTGGGCAGCCACCTGTCTGAAAAGAGAGAGGGTTTGGAGAAGACCTCCAAGGCAGGGGCGGGTTTCAAAACCCATCGCTACCAGTTTGCTTGTGGGCACGTGGGCGTGACACTTCTGTGCATGCGCAGAAGCATCTGGCGGGTGGGGGGAGCCTCCCACTGCTACCAGTTTGCCCAATTTGGGGTGAACTGGTAGCAAACACCCCCCCGCTCCAAGGTCCCTTCCAGCTCCATGCGCATGGAGATTTCTGCAAATCTCGTGACTTCACGCTTCAGATCATCAGCCGTGCTTCCCTTAGGCTCCCCTCCTGCACCTACAGGTCATCCTCCACTTACAATCACAATAGACCCCCCCCCAAATTTCTGTTGCTAAGTGTAACATGGTTGTTAAAGTGAATTTTGCCACATTCTGTGACCTTTCTGGCCACAGTTGTTAAGTGAACTACCGCAGCAGTTAAGTCAATAACCCGGTCGTTAAGTGAGAAGGTCATCAGAAGGTCACCAAAGGGGATCACGTGACCCCTGGGGACACTGCAACCGTCGTAAATATGAGTCAGTTGCCAAGGGTTCAGATTTTGATGGTGTGACTCCAGGGATGCCACAACGGTCATAAGTCTGAAAAATGACCCCAAGTCTCTTTTTTTCAGTGCCGTTGTAACTTGGAAGAGTCCCTAAATGAAGGGAGGTCAGTCAGGGTCTTCCTGTCTCAGTTGTCCCTTCTGGAAGGCAGCGGTTCTGCGATGCACTGGGGCTCCTGCAGATGTGGAGGAAACTCCTGGGACGAGAGGCTCTGCCTTCCCCCAAAACCTCCCACTGGGGGCTCTGGACGTTAAGGAAAAGGACCCTCCTCTGACCCCGAAACACCTGAACTGGGACACCCAGAGCTTTCTGCCTTTCCGCCATTTTCCATCGAAGCTGGGAGAGATTTGACAGTTGCAAATGTAAATGTGGCCTTTCTCCTCCTGCAGATGAGCTTGGGAGGCCAAAGTCAGGCCAACAAACAGAGGAACTGGGGGTGAGATAGGAAGCCATACATACATGGAGATGGGGCCGAGCGGTTTGCGTGTTAATTAAAGCCGAGCTGGTCATGCCCTCCGCAAGCTACAAATTAAAATGTTGGATTAGTGAGGGGTTAGGAAAAACGCAAGTCAAAAATACAATCGCACAAGCAATATTTTTCATCCTGAAACAAACACAATCTTCGTTTCTTCTCTAACAGCATAAAAGAAAACCTCTCTGGCATTTCAACAGGTAGAAGGTCATATCCAGCTGCAGGAGGCCAAACACCCAGAATTTTTAAAATATTGCTATCTAGCAAGGATGGCCAAAGCACCAGAAGGCAGGAGAAGAAGAAGCAACGGATGGAAACTAACCAAGGAGAGAAGCAACCTGGAATTAAGGAGAAACTTCCTAACAGTGAGGACAATTAACCAGTGGGACAGCTTGCCACCAGAAATCGTGGGCGCTCCATCACCGGAGATTTTTAAGAAGGGGACTAAACAGTCACCTGTCTGAAATGGCATAGGTTCTCCTGCTTGAGCAGGGGGCTGGACTAGAAGACCTCCAAGGCCCCTTCGAGCTCTATTCTATTCTAAATCTTCTTCCATGCTACACCTGGTGGCCAAAGGTGCCAGGTAGCCGCTGGAAGAAACCCAGAGCTGCACCAGGAGGCCCTCAAAGAAGCCGGGGAGAAACATGGGCTCATCCCTGGCGGTTTACGGTCCACCATGTAAAGCAGGTTTCTCCAGCCTCCCTGTCTCTCCGGCTACCGCGTGAATCTGACAACGCCGGCTGGAAAATTCAGGGAGTTGCAACTGAGAAACTCCTGCAGGCAAGGAAAGGCTGAACGGAGGTCACAGGAAACCGAGGATGCAAAATGAAGGATGATCAAGCAGGGACATCCTGTGTAACAGAAGCTCTCAGGATCTCCCTGTGCAACCTCGGCTTTGACCGAGATCAGATTTAGGGCCGCCTGCCGCCAAGGCAAACAACAGACAGGATTATCCAATTACAGCCTCCAACTCGTTCAATTATCCAATTATCATAATGATCAATTATTACGTTGACTGAACGGTCCCACCTCAAGAATGCTCACGAAGGGCTCCGCTTCGGCTCCAGGGGAAGTATCAGGTGGACGGGAGCATTGATTTCTACATATTTTCGTCAGCGGGGAGGGAGTCCGGCAGACACGGATTAAGTTTGCAGATGACACAGAACTGGGGAGAGGGGGGTTGTTTGGGGGGGGGGCTAATACTTTAGAGGGAAACGGGAAAGTCAGAGCAAGCAAGAAAGGCTGGAGCACCCAGCCGAAATAGAATTAAACGCAGTAGAACGACGTAGAATCCTAGGGTTGGAAGGGGGACCTCAGAGGTCTTCTAGTCCAACCCCCTGCCCAAGACAGGAGACTCAAACCATTCTGGGCAAAACGGTTGTCCAATGCGATGGAGCACCCACAACTAAAGAAAGAAATACGGGTAACCCTTAACGTACGTCCACGGCTGAACCCAAAAATTCCGTTGCTAAGCGAGACAGTTGTTCAGTGAGTCGGACAGTTGTCCAATTTTACAACCTTTATTGCCACAGTTGAATCACTGCAGTTGTTAAGGGAATTTACACGTGACCATGGGGATGCTGCAACGGTTGTAAGTGCGGAAAACCGGACATCAGTCCCTTTTTTTCAGTGCCATTGTAACTTTCAACGGTCACTAAATGACCTGTTGTAAGTCGAGGACCACCTGTAAACGGGATGTAATTTGACACAAAAATGTAAAACGTCAGGAAAACAAAAAGCAAAATGCAGGATGTGGAAGCCTGCAAGGAAACTACCGGTGGTCCTTGACTTACAACCGACCACTTAATGACCATTCGAAGTTGCAATGGGCCTACCTGGGGGCTACTCAGGATGTGGTTTCAAAGATCCAGTATCTCCCCCCTGTGGTCACATGACCATCCTGCAGGCAGGCTCTCAGCGACATAACCGCATTTTGGGCCATTTGCAGCATCCCTCGGTCCTCGTTTTATGACATTTTTGCTGAAAACCAACCCTTGCTTTCCCTTTTCAGCAAAACTGCCCCTTGCAAAGGATGGATCCACTTAATGACCATCAAATTTGCTTAACAACCGAGCGGGCTGCTTTACAACCGACTGGTTTGCTTAATGACCACTGCGAAAAAGGTTGTGAAATCAAGCTGGTCATGTTACTGACCCATTTTGACCTTGATGGGCAGTTTCCATTATGGTCATAACTTGAGGACTCCCTGTTAGCGCCGTCTCAAAAGAAGTAAGATTTAGGTAGATGTCAGGAGAAACCTCCAGGCTGAATGCACTTTCAGCCGATGGAACAGACTGCCACTTGAAATATAAGTTCTCCTTCACTGAAGGTTTTGGAAGAGAGGTTGGATGATCGTCTATCAAAGATGTTCCTGTGCTTTGCTGCTGTGCATAAGAGTTGGGCTGGATGATCTCTATGGGGCCTTCCGAGCTATGATTCTTATAGGGAAGAAAGAACTGAACTGCATTCTGTGTAGTGGCTGCAAACATCTCAACTTTTTCATTACATTTTGGCCTCCAGGACTCTGGACTTTTCTGAAGTTCGGTGGAGTCTGTCCTGCACAGACATGCATAACAGAAGAACAGAGTTGGAAGGGACCTTGAAGGTCTTCTAGTCCAGCCCCCTGCTCAAACAGGAGACCCTCTACCATTTCAGACAAGGGGCTGTCCAGTCTCTTCTTAAAAGCCTCCACTGATGAAGCACCCACAACATCTGGTGGCAGGTTGTTCCACTGGTTAATTGTCCTCACTGTCAGGAAATTTCTCCTTAGTTCCAGGTTGCTTCTCTCCTTGATTGGTTTCCATCCCTTGCTTCTTGTCCTGCCTTCAAGTACTTTGGAGAATAGGTTGGCCCCCCTCTTCTTTGTGGCACCCCTTAAATACTGGAAGACTGCTATCAGGTCCCCCCTTCACTAAACTAGACATACCCAATTCCTGCATCTCAAGACTCTTTCCCTCCTTGACCTCAGCAGCTGTCAATTCTGCACCTGCTTATATCGTCACCAAGATGCAGCCCCAATCCGCCTGAAAGGAGTTCTCCCCACAGGTAGTTGCAAAAACAAACCCACGTTAGCCTTGAAAGTTGTTCCTTGATGCTGTTTTCCATATGAAGTTTTCCTAGCACCTGAGCCGGCTTACCTGGATGGAGATGAGGGGTTCTTTGTCATCAATGTCAATCAGAACATCATCCTTTGGGGTGAGGCTCATGTCATCTGTAACAAACGAAGGGGAAGAAACATGGCTTCAGTTTTTGGAGTTGACTGTTTTTGCTTCCATCGATTTGTCTTTCAAACCATCCCTGTCACTCAACAGCTGCTTTATCAGTCTTCCAAAGAAATCTTTCAGACCAGTGTTTCTCAACCTTGGAAGCTTGAAGATGGGTGGACTTCAACTCCCAGAATCCCCCAGCCAGCAGCGTTGAAGTCCACCCATCTTCAAGCTTTCAAGGTTGAGAAACACTGTTTCAGACCAAGAAGATGGAACAGGGACACTTTGGACACTGTGGTTTTGACACATTGTCTGGGAAGGTTCAAGGTATATTAAACTATCAAGCAGGCCACATGCGAAGTCTTCTCCAATCCATCATTGTTCTGGATGTTGTATTCAATAACATCTGGAGGGGGGCGTGTTGGAGAAGAAGGACAGACACCATAAAACCAACCCCGAACCAACAACCCCACAGATAGGTGACCATGGATAATCAGACCTTCAGGAAGTCACCATAATGAAGGGACTTCAGCGGCCCACAGGTTAGTCAAACCTTCAGATGATACTCAAGAACAGGGTTCTCCAAACTTGGCCACTTTGAGACCTGTGGACTTCAACTCCCAGAATTCCCCAGCCAACATGGCTACTTTAAGACTTGTAGGTTTTAACTCCAGGAAGTTGAAGTCCACAAGTCTTAAAGTAGCCAAGTTGACTGTGGAATTCTGGGAGTTGAAGTCCACGGGTCTTAAAGTGGCCAAGGTTGGAGAACCCTACTCAAGAGCAAGGCTTCCTTTGCTCATATCACATATCATCTACTGGTTCCAGGAAAGCCACCCATTTTTAGGATCCCCCAAAGATCTTCCACCCCTCCTGACCTGCGTGGGTTTCAGGAAATACCGCATCTTCTTTGTAGGGGTCACAGAAGAATTCTTGCAGGGATCGGATGGTGCACTGGCCCACCACAGGTTTGCGGCCAAAGGGCCTGTTGTCGATGACTTTGATGATGATGGGAGGACAGTAGAGGTCTTCCCTTGGCAGACGCTGGGAGAAGAACAAGCCCAGTTGGCCCCCCCAGGGCAGAGAGTGAAAAGAAGGGACAATATATATTCAATATATTTAATATTACGTGTCTTGACGGCAGCAAAAATTGTAATATGCCCAACACTGGAAAAACGAGGCACCACCCATAGAAGAAGATGTAATTTAAAAAAATATGAGATTGTGCAGAAATTGATAGGCTGACATTAAAGACAAAGAAGATACGGAATATTTTCAAACATGGGACTTATTTTATCAATGGTTGGACAATAGAAGTAGAAATTAGAAACTGGAAAAATACTATTAGGTATGTCTTATGCTTAATATATTACATACCATTATGTAAGCAAATTAACCCAGACAATACGCAGTTCATAAAGTACTTAAGGAAAATACATAAATAAACTGTTAAAAAAAAAAAGTAGACAATATTTATTCAGGTAACAGTGGAAGGGTAAATATAATTTCCTTTTGTCACAAGAAACATACGAGACAATGAAGCTGCCTCACCACTTCCATGAAGAGGACGGAGATCTCAAAGTTGGGATTCTTCTTCAGGTTCTTGATCACAGTTGACTGGACGATCTGCCCACCACACTCCACCAGAAGGCTGGGAGAAGTCACACTGGCCAACTGGTAGCTCTTCAGGTTTCGAAGGCCCCAGGCCAACACCTGCACCAAAGAGCCACAGAGAGGCCAACCGGCTAGTTAAGAACCGAAACGGACCATGGAGGAACCAACGCAATCTTGATGTGGACAACTCAGCTAGTCTTGTGGTTTGTGTTGGGTGTGGGTTGTGGTGGAAGCACTGGACATTTCTGTTTTCCAGAGAGGAGGAGGAAGTTGTCGCTTAACGACTGTTACAAAAAAGGAAGTAAAATGAGGAATGATCACATGGTGAACCTCTTAAAGGCTGCCACAATTTATAACCGTAATTCCGGGCTCAAATTATAGTCGTATCTTGAGGACAACTTGCATAGGATTATCACATTGGATGGTGTTGTTTTAATCCTAGTGAAAAACATTTTATTATATGTGTTTTGTGAGCCAGTGGTGATACAAAATGACTAGACATAATTAATACTTAATTTGCAGAACAGCATCCTCACGGCTTTTACAAAAATGGGCAATTCTACGTTAGCTAAAATGTTTAAAAATTGTTTAGCAAATGTTGGAAATGTAAACAAAAAACTGGCACAGATTACTATATGTGGTGGACCTGTGTTAAAGCAAAAAAAAAAAATGGGCAAAAATAGAAAAGCTGATAGGAAAATATGTAGATTTTAAACCTGAACTTTTTCTATTAGGTATAGCACCAGAAAAAATTTGATAAGAAAAGTATGTATTTAATATTACATGTCTTAACAGCAGCAAGGATTATATTTGCACAATATTGGAAAAATGAAGAAACACCGCGAGACGAAAAGATAATTAGGAAGATACTGGATTGTGCAGAAATGGACAGACTCACATTGATTAAAGAGTAAACAGAAAGAAGACACGGAATATTATCAAACATGGAACTTATTCTATCAGTGGTTGGAAAAAAGAGGTGGAGAGCACTAACAAAAGCACTAACAAAATGTAAACAATAGAAAATTAATAAAACTTTATTTTAAAAAATGGGCAGTTCTCTTTCCAAAATGTTTTGAGAGAGCCTCAAGGACCTCTGCACCCACCTCGATGGCCGTACGCTGGAGAACTGGCTTAATTCCTTGAGGGACCATGTAGATGTTGGGCTCCCTCTGGGGTGGAGGGTAAGGCAGGTCTGAATCTGCAGACTGGGAAGAGACATAAATTGGATCAATGCGTCTCTTTTAGGCGGTAAGAGAAACAGAAGTCCATCCTGCTGGTTCTTCCAACCAACCTAGAACTAAGGAGAAACTTCCTGACAGTGAGGACAATTAACCTGTGGAACTTCTTGCCTCCAGAAGTTGTGAATGCTCCAACACTGGAGGTTTTTAAGAAGGGATTGGAGAACCCTTTGTCCAGAATAGTAGAGGGTTTCCTGCCTGAGTAAGGGGTTGGACTAGAAGACCTCCAAGGTCCCTTCCAACTCTGTTATTCTATAATTCTGCTAACCTCTTCTCTAAAGCACCTGAAGGCAGGACAAGAAGCAACGGATGGAAACTAAGCAAGGAGAGAAACAACCTGGAATTAAAGAGAAACTTTATAACAGTGAGGACAATTAACCAGTGGAACAGCTTGCCACCAGAAATTGTGAATGCACTGGAGGTTTTTAGGAAGGGATCGGACAATCCTTTGTCCAGAACGGTCTCCTTCTTCAGCAGGAAGTCGGACTAGAAGACCTCCAAGGTCCCTTCCAGCTCTCTTATTCTGTTATTTTGTTATTCCTTCCTGTGACTTCACTCGCAGGCCAAAGGAAAGATGAGTCAAGTTGGTTAAATGGAAAGAGCTGTTCTTCAGAATCAGGCCCGGAGGTCAGACCTTGGTGGTCTCCAGATCTGAAGCAGAGCTGGGAGGGTTTTGCCATTCAGATGACCCCCCCACCCCCCAAGCCTTTGTTCCTTGCGTGTTACAACATTTCCCCCCCCCCCATTAATAGCGAAGTATCTGCTTCCATGAATCCATCTCCTGGGGGGGGGGGTTGAACCCCAAGGGCTGAATTGAAAGTTTAAAAAAGGCCTCTTGCTACCATTCCCGCCCTCTCCTCCCCCCCCCACCCCCACCCCCAGGACAACCTTGGGAAGTTGGAACCAGGAATGGCTCCATTCTCAGGAACTCAACTCAAACATGTTGGGGATAAACGCCTGTCCATCATCTGACAAAAATGTAAAAAAAAAGAATAAAAAAGAAAAAGAATAGACAAAAAAATAATACATTGATTACCGTAATTAAAAAGGAAACAAAAGCAACAAGATTGAAAAATAAAAAAATCAAAGGCCGCCAGGTGATTTTTCTGCCGTCCGTTTCCTACGTTCCTAACTCCCCTGCGAGGAAGGAGAGGAGAGGAGGCTGCCCAGGTTATTACCTGGCAATAAACGCAGTAAGCCCTCCACTTACAACAGCTCGCTTAGTGACCGTTTGAAGTTGCAACGGCACTGAAAAAAGTGACTTATGACCGTTTTTCACACTTAATGGCCGTTGCAGCATTCCCAGGGTCACATGATCAGAATTCGGATGCTTGGCCACGGACTCGTATTTATGACGGTCGCAGTGTCCTGCGGCCAGAAAGGTTGTCAAATGGGCCAAAATTCACTTAACAAATCTCTCAATGGCCATGTTTCACACTTACGACCATCGTAGCCTCTCTGGGGTCAGGGGATAAAAAATTCGGAGGCTTGGCAACTGGCACGTACTTATGACGGTTGGAGTGTCCCGGGGTCATGGGGTCCCCTTTTGCGACCTTCTGACAATGGGGAAGCCCAATTCACTTAACAACCGGGTTCTAATTTAACAACTACAGGGGTTCACTTAACGACGGTTATAAAATGGGGCAAAACTCACTTAACAACAGACATTCGGGGCTCCGTGGTGGCCATAAGTCAAGGATTAGCTGTATAAAATCCGCAGCCGTGGCATCGTGTCCTTAGCTGCCAAATTGGGGTGCTGAGTATCCGGACAGCCTCTGCACTCCCCCAGTGCCCAAAATTCCTGAAATTTTGAAGCGTCCCACCCCCCTTGCAAACTCGCCTGAGCTGCCTGCAGCGCCACCCAGCCGGCCCTCCCGTTGCGGCCCACGGGTTCTCGGAGAGCAAAAATCCCCAGGCTTCCCCATAAACCCGATCTGGGGGGGGAGGGAAAGTGGGGGGGCTTAGCCTCCAAAGGGAAGGAAACCCCTAAGGCGGCTCTTAACCAGGGGCAGTTGGAAGCAATTTCGGCTGCAGTCACTTTTTCCAGCCAAAAAGAATTATTGCATTAAATTAAGGAGGCATATACATTTCAAACATCAGATCGGGTCGTATTTATTTATAGATCCCGTGGATGTATATTTAATAAGGGCTACAGGGAGGCGGGCAGGGTGGGAGCCGGCCAACGCTGCTCGGGGCGGGGGGGGGGGGGGGGGAGGCTAATTTTCCCTGGCACTTGCCAGGAGCTGCCTAAACAAAACAGCTTGCTGTGCGTGATGGCATTGCCAACTCCGCTTGGGCGTAATTGGAACCCCACGCCCCTCCCCCCAGCCCCCATATGCAGCCCCACCCCCCACCGGCACCGCTTTGAAGATTTAAGGGAAGTATTGGGTGTCAGCCAAAAGGGGCGCCGTCCCCTAAAGCTCTCCATCCAATTTGCAGGGCCCCCCCACCCCAAAGCCAGACAAGAGCCTTGCAAGGAAGTTGCCGGAAGGCCCCCACGGCCCTTCTCCTTCTCTGCTGCACCCTGCCATGGGGACTGGGTGCTCTGGGAGTTGTAGTCCGCCATGTTTAGAGAGCGGTGGGTCAGTCCTTTCCCCCCCATCTCTGCAGGAAGCACCGGTGGGCAGGGAATCGCCCATCCAAGAAGAGGAGGTGACCGATCACCCTGCACCCTTCACACGCAACTTATTATAAAGGGGGGAGGCCCTTGCAAAGTATCCGGAAGTTTCTATCGATTCAAATGCGGCGGCCCAGGTGGTTTTGTGCAAGTCTAGAGTTGCACACTTATTTTGTGGGAGCTGCAGAGGCTGCCGATTTGCTTCCGGGTGCAATTCGAAGTGCTGGTTCTCCCCTTTAAAGCCCTACCTGGCCTGGGGCCAGATTACCTGAAGGACCTCCGTCTTTCCCCAATCGTATCTACCTGAGCCACAAGAGCAGGGAGCTCTGTCTGGTGGGACCAAGGAAAGGGGCCTTCTCCGTGGTGGCTCCCTCCCTGTGAAACATCATCCCCGGGGAGATGAGATGGGCTCCCACTTTCAAAAGACCTAAAGACCTGGTTCTGGGGACCCCAGGGGGATACGCACCCCATCAAGTTGTTGATCTGATTGTTGGCACCAATAATCGAGTTTAGTATTGGGGTTTTATTGATCTGGCCACCTGGAGTCCGCCAGAGTGAGTTGGAGGGCCCGATCAAATTCATTCATTCATTCATTCATTCATTCATTCATTCGTTCGTTCGTTCGTTCGTTCGTTCGTTCGTTTTGCTGCCCATCTCAGCAAATGACTCTGGGCAGCTCACAATTCAAATTTTATTAAATGTTACAATTAAAATGATTAATTTGTTATTCATTAACAAATAAAGTAATAAATAAATAAAGTGGCGATATCTTCTCCTGACAGTTGTTTGTTTTATATCCTGCCTTTGTTTTGGTTTTTTATAAATACTTCAAGGCGACAAACAAGGCGAAGAATCCTCCTCCCTCCTCCTATCCTTCCTACCACAACGCCCCTGCGAGGAGGACCGGCCTGAGGGAACCAGCCACCCTTCAATAATAGGTTGCATGAAAAAAACCTTTCAGGCTCAGTCCAAGTATTGGAGATAATGAGTTCTGCAAAACTCACTTATTATTTCATTAACCCAACTTTAGGGCAGGGCCCAGTGGGTGGAGCTGGGCAGAGGATGCTCTTGAGATGAAGCACCATCCGGAGATGGACTCGAGGGAAGGAGATGGGGCAGGAGCCTCTCTTGAGACACGAGAGTCACCTTGGAACAGGAGAGAGGGGTCTCCAAGCTTGGCAACTTTAAGACCTGCGTGGACTTCAACACCCAAAATTCCCTAGCCAGCATCCCCCCCCAAAATGCATGGCTGGCTGAGGAATTCTGGGAATTGAAGTCCACCCTGGTCTTAAAGTTGCCAAGCATAGAGACCCCTGGTGCAGACAATGGGATTGGAGATGTCTGGGGGGGCCAGGGGAAAAAGAGCTGTTTGCCCTACATGTAAGAAAGGGATAGACAAGATTCAATTGCACAATCACAGCCGCCATCTTGAATAGAATAGAGTAGAATAGAATGGAATGGAACGGAAGCTGGAAGGGACCTTGGAGGTCTTCTAGTCTAGCCAGTCAGTATTACTTGACCCTCCCTGGCAGACCCTCCCTTTGGATTTATATGGCTGACTGGGGAATTCTGGGAGTTGAAGTCCATGCCTCTTAAAATTGCCAAACTTGGGAACCCCTCCTTAACAGACCGCTGTGGCTCTGCCCCTAGTTAGCTACGTAGATGATTCCAGACCTCAGTTGATCGGCGTGAATGACAAAACAATCATTAACCTGTATGAGCAGGGAAGGAAGGAGCCATGCGGGGGATTAAGGCTCAGATTTGGTCTGGGACAAAGGAGGGAAGCTGGGGAGAAGCAGGACCTGAGGCCGGGCAAGAAGCAAGCAAGCAGGACCTTCCCTGTGATGTGGCTGCAGCACCCACCGCCCTCGCCTGCAGCTGCCCAGGGCTCTCTGGAAGAGGCCAGAGGTGGTGGAAGCAGCCCTTGGGGGTGGGGGGTTGCCTGAAAAGCCTGCTGGGAGGACATGAGGTGAGGGGGTCTCGGCTGCCTGTCTGCAGGGGGATTCCAGAGCTGCAACCCAGAGGGGGGATTGCCCAGGGGAAGAGGAGGGGAAGCGGGCAGGGATAAGGCTAAGTGGGCATGAGCAGCAGTTGCCAAAAGAGCCAGCTCTCTGGCTGCAGTGGGGAGGGGGCACTCAACGTTCACTGGCTGACAGACAAGCTGTGACTGTTATGGGGAAGACATGGAAACAGGGGGCCCTGAGGGATCAGACCAGGGGGCACCTGCTCTGAACCAGCTCCTCTGAAACACGAGGAGCGCCAGCAGCCCCAAATGCAGGCTAACAAGTCCGTCCATCCGGAAGATGAATAATTGTCTGTCCCATCTGTTCATCTCTGCCCCCTGCCTTTTATCCCCAGAGATAGGGTGGGGCCTCGCTAGCAGCAGTGGCTCTTCCGTCCCAAGGAGCAGCCCATAGATTTCCACTGCTCTCCTCTCCTCTGCCTTCTGCACATCCGCACATCAGGCACTGGACCCAGCTGTTCCTCCTCCTCCTCATCAGCCACCTCCAGACCTGGGGGCTGTTGACTCTCCATCTGAGGGCTGATGGACGGCCAAGGCTCCTCCTCCCTCTCTCTCTCTCTGCCAGCTCCCTTCCCTCTTCCCCCTCGGAGCTCTCGGGTTGCCTTGATGCTGACTCTGACTCCCATGCCTCCTCCTCCTCCTCCTCCTCCTCCGATTCGGCTGCTGAAGGGGCTGGCAACCAGCAGGCCACAACAACACCTGAGCCATCAGACGGTTTCAATGGTGACTTTTCTGCATTCAATACTCAATCAATAGGAGATTTGGGGGTAGCCATATAACCTTGCTTGTACTCCACAAGCTGAGATGATAGGGGGATGCCTTGGCTGAGGGAGGACCTCTTCCTGGGACCCCAAAATCCTTGCCCTCCAAGAATGGCACCCCAGGATTTTTTGGCGTGCTGCTTCAGCCCAAGAAGTTGCCAAGCAGAGAAGACCAGGGGGTGAGGGGGGGGTGTTGTAAGCAAAGTGAAGAGATACCCATTGCAGAAGCCCCTCGTGATAGAAGACAGGGGGGCACAGCTACAGCGCGGCAGTCCCGGGTGGCACCAGACAAGGAGAAAAGGAAGCAGAAAAGAGAGAAATGGTGAGCTCAGACACACAGCAGGGGGTGGACAATGCCCACTCCAATGAGGGGAAACCCAAAGGAAGCCAATTTCCCCCTTCCCCATCTTCTGGGGCCGGTGGAGAGATTTCTGCAAGTAGTACTCGACTTACAACGGTTTGTTTAGTGACCGTTCAAAGTGAGAACAACACTGAAAAAAGTGACTTATCCCCAGTTTTCACACTTACGACTGTTGCAGGATCCCCATAGTCACGTGATCAAAATTCAGATGCTTGGCAACTGATCGCAATATCCCGGGTCAAGTGGTCCCCTTTCTGACAAGCAGAGTCAATGGGGAAGCCAGGTACTAAGTCCACATTCTGGCCAGAAGGACTGCTGGTTTGAAAGAGGGGTCAAAGAGGCCATCTAGATTAAAATGGAGCATCCCTCTCTCAACCCTGGGGGAGGGATACGACACCCCCTCCCCATCTCCTGTTCACAACACAGCCCTTTCGGCAGTTCCAAGTGGGCTCCACGGCCATTTGCACCCTGATTCAGGGGACCCTGAGGTCCAAGGGGCCTCAAGGACTCTCAGAGAGAGGACTAACAACCAGAGGACTGCAAGGAATGTAAATCCTTCCATCCTCAACCATTTCAGTCAGAACTGAAGAAGGAGGGAGGGAGGGAGGGAGGGAGGGAAGAGGAGAAGGAGGAGGAGGAAAAGGACTGTGGGGTCCTTGGGGCTCTCTGAGCTCCATTGATTTCTTGCAGACGTTTCCTGACCCAACTAGGGAACATCATCAGTGCTAGAAGGGAGAAGGGTTTGTTCTCTGTTTATGTTTTGGGTTTAAGACATTCCTGAAGCAAACTGCATTTTCTGAAAGACTTTCTGTGGAGCTGGGCCTCCCCCGTCCCTTTCTTCCGCCACAAACAGCCCAGGGACCCCCTTCTCACCCACGGAGCTCACCTCATCCAGAACAGACGCCAGTTCCGTCTGCAGGGTGTCCCCATCCATCGCACGAGGGGGGAGAAGGCAGGGCAGGGAAGGCAGCATCCATGGAGAGAACAAACAGACAGAAACGCCACATTTTCAAAGCAAGGTCACCTCTCTAGAACGTACATCCCCCGCATTGAAATCAAGTCGGTGAATTAATACGCAGAAGGAAGCCATGAGGGAAATATTGTACAGGTTTTCTGGCTGACCTGGAGCCACTGTTCCTCCACCTTGACCGCTTGAAGATGGGAATTCCCCAGGGGAATTCTGGGAGTTGAAGTCCACCCATCTTCAAGCGGTCAAGGTGGAGGAACACTGTCCTGGCCACCAAGGCTCAAGAGTGCCAATGAATTATTTTTGAAAGCCAAGGGTCCAATCTCCTCTAACAAGCCTTGTGGGAAGAGGTTGACCATTGGAAGCCACTGACTTAACTGCCCCCCGTGTCTCCAGACCAATCTATAGGGCCATGGGAGAGGCCCACTTGAGCTGAGCATGGCTCTTCCTAAGACTTTGACTTCACGTAGTTTTCTCAACAACAATAAAGAAATGATGGCCATTGTCATCTCATGGTGGGTTGTTTTTTTTTAACTTTCCAGCCTAGCTTGTAGCTCTGGGACTTCCTGCTGGTTCCTTCTCAAGGACAAACCAGGTCTAACTCTGTTTAGCTTGGTTGACTTCAGGCAAGGTGGGCTAGGACCTGTTTCTGCTGTGGTTTGGCTAGACAGCCCAAAGACCTGGCCTACAGTCAGACTGAGGTACAGGCCTAAAATATTGGCCATAAAATAAGTCTAACAGAAACCCTCAAACAAAAGCTCCTTCTCTTCCCTGTGGGAAAACAAGTCCCGACTAGGAAGAACAAATGGGTCCCATCATCCACAGCTGCACCAAGACTCAGACTTTACTTTCCAAAAGGACCCAGTTGGCCTTCCCATTATGGGCATCCAGAAGGGAACCATGGGTGATGGGGAACAAATAGCCAAATGGGTGTTGTGACATCAGATTGCAAGCTGTACGCTAGTTTTTCTCAACTTATCAAATTTAAGATGTGTGGACTTCAATTCTCAGGAGTTGAAGTCCACACACCTTAAAGTTGATAAAGGTTGAGAAACGGTATTTCAAATTTCTCAACGTTACAATGTGTGGACTTCAACCCCCAGAGTTCCCCAGGCAGCATGGTTGGCTCGGGAATTCTGGGAGCTGAAGTCATCTTAAGGTTGAGAAACAAGATGGAGAAATCTGAAGGTGGTCTAACTTTTTGTACATGTATTGCTTTGTTGATGTGTGAGGGGCTGCCACAGAGAAGAGGGGGGCCAAATTATTCTCCAAAGCACCTGAAGGCAGGACAAGAAACAACGGATGGAAACCAATCAAGGAGAGAAGCAACCTGGAACTAAGGAGGAATTTCCTGACAGTGAGGACAATCAATCAGAGGAACAGCTTGTCACCAGAAGTTGTGAGTGCTCCATCCCTGGAGGTCTTCAAGAAAAGACTAGACAGCCATTTGTCCAGGATGATTAGGGTCTCCTGCTTGAGCAGTGGGGTGGACTAGAAGACCTCCAAGGTCCCTTCCAACTCTGTTGTTCTGTTATGTCACCATTTTGAGGAAAGCTCTGGATTCACAATCCTGCCCAGCTCAGTGATGACCCAAAACAGAAAATGTAGCTTCTATAGACAGTCTTACCTCAAAGCCTGGAATGTGATGGACAGCTGGCTGGAAAAAAAAACACAACAAATATCCAAGTTACAGCCTGGCTCTGAAAGGAATGAGAAAACTCTGGAATGGTAAGAGTGGAAGTCTGCACATCTTAAAGTTGAAAAGTTGAGAAACAGTGCTTGACACTTCTCAACGCTCTGGCGCTTCTCAGCTTTTAGATGCATGGACTTCAACTCCCAGAATTCCCCAGCCAGCACTTGACACTTCTCAACCTTGTCAACTTGCGTGATGGCCCAGGACAAAGTCTTGGACGCTTCAGAAATGCACAAATCCTGCCTCATGCAGGAAGAATGGCTTAGCATTCAACAAACATGGAATCCTGCATCCAGTTTTGGTCACCACATTACAAAAAAGATGTTGGGACTTTGGAAAAAGGGCAGAGAAGAGAAACTAAGAGGATTAAAGGTCTGGAGACTAAAACATGGGAAGAACGGTTGCAGGAACTGGGTTTGGCCAGTCTAGAGAAAACAAGGATTGGGAGGACAGGAGAGCAGTCTTCCAGTATTTGAGGGGCTGCCACAGAGAAGAAGAGGAGGTCAACTTATTCTCCAAAGCCCCTGAAGGCAGGACAAGAAGCAACGGATGGAAACTAATCAAGGAGAGAAGCAATTTGGAATTAAGGAGAAACTTCCTAACAGTGAAGACAATTAACCAGTGGAACGGCTTGCCACCAGAAGTTGTGGGTCCTCCATCACTGGAGGTTTTTAAGAAGAGACTGGATAGCCACCTGTCTGAAATGGTAGAGGGCTGTCCTGCTTGACCAGGGGGTTGGACTAGAAAACCTCCACGGTCCTTTTCAGCTCTATTCTGATTGATTGATTGATTGATTGATTGATATCACAAATCTTGCTTGCTCCCTTGTGCAATTCCACTAGAAAAGTGCTGCGTGAGAGAACAAGGCACTTTCAGGGAGCATCCGGGGGCAAACTGCCACAGTTCACAAGGCAAACCCCAAACTCCTTCAGTGCTTTCAGATGGTTGCATGTTGTAGGCACAGAGTTGTTGTCCCCCAGGGCTCAGGCCCGGTTCTGCCGTGCCCCCGTCCCCCCTGGCTCTGTCCCTGGGATGTCATCCTAAGCCCAGCCGCCAGCCATTTCCTTCCAACTTCAAAAGCCCCAGCCAGACACCCTCCTGGCCCTTGCCAACGTCAACCAGGCAGTGGGCCAGCTGGCAACTCTGCCTCCCTTTGGCCTTGCAAGGACTCCTCTACCTCATGGCCCATCCCTGGCCTTCCCAACGCAGAGACATGGCAGGATCTCCCTCGGCTGCTTCTTGGCAAGACCTCGGCCACACCGGTTGGCCTCAGCCCAAGATGTTTGGCTCCAGTCCAACCCAGGTCTGTCCCAAAGCAGGGGAGAAAAGAGACCGGAGGAGGGGAAAGTAGGACCATTGGCTAAGAATGTCCCTCACCCCCCTACCTCCACGGCCTCTGGGCCTTCAGCCTTTCTGACAAAGGAGGTCAGAAGGAGGAATGACAAAGAACTGGGGCAGTGGCCTCCTGGGAGGGGATGAGGGGGTTTGATGCCAACAAAGTCTCAGTGGGACAGTCACCATCCTGACAAAATGTAAGCTGTGGGTTGGGAGATTGCCAGGAAATCCCGGGGGGGGGAGGAGGAGGAGGAGGAGGAGGAGGAGGAGGAGGAGGAGGAGGAGGAAGAGAAGAAGAAGAAGAAGAAGAAGAAGAAGAAGAAGAAGAAGAAGAAGAAGAAGAAGAGAAGAAGAAGAAGAAGAAGAAGAAGAAGAAGAAGAAGAAGAAGAAGAAGAAGAAGATAAGAAGAAGAAGAAGAAGAAGAAGAAGAAGAAGAAGAAGAAGAAGAATGAGTGGGAGCTGGGGATGAGGAAGATGAAGAGATGAGAAAAAGGGAGGAGGTGCTGGGGACAAGGAAGATGAAGAAAAAAGGAGGAGGAGGAAGGAGGAAGAGAAGGAAGAAGAAGAGAAAGAAGAAGAGGAGGAAAATGGAGGAGGAGCAGGAAAGAGCAAACTGCTTCTGATGCCCAGAAACGACAGGAATGAACATCTCCAGGAGGTCTCCCGTCCTTCTCTTCCACCTTCTGCTCAGGGAAGGCCTGGGCTCTCGGCTGTGTGGTGACAGGGCTCAGCCCAGAAGCCCAAGGAAGCCCCCTCCCAAGCCCTGGCTGCAGGGTGGCCAAAGCACCCCTCCTAAGTCCAGGAGCGCCACCGTGTGGCCAGTCCCAGGCCTTGCACCCTTTCAAGACGGGCAGCCAGAATTCGCAGCCAGACGTTCGGACGCTCCCCGTGGAGGAGCAGTGGAGATCTCGCAGGAGAAGGAGGGTCCTCGCCCTCTGAGACCCCCCCTGACTTAGAAATCACTTTTGGGGGGTCTTGGCACCCTCGCCTTCACAGGCATGAATTTTAAAATTATTTTACGCCGGTGGCAATCCAAGAAGCACATGGGCTCCTCCGGGCTCTATTTTATGCATTAAAAATAGCTATTGTTAGCATCTGAGTATTGGAAACTATATTAATTAGGTAATTAATTATATTATTATTATTATTATATAATATAATATAAATTATAAAAATTAGGGCTCGTATGCAACATGCTGCTTAAAGAGAGGCACTGCCACTCCCTGCAATGTCATTTGCTTCCAGCTAGTCCTTGAGTTACAACCATAACGCAGCCTCCCTATCATGGTCTTAAGTCATGACATAAATCGGGCCGCCTATGTGACTGACTCAGTCTTACGACTTTTTTGCAGCAGTCGCTATACAAGTGCCACAGTCGTTAAGCAAACCAAGGGCTTCGCTCTAGGCCGGTTTTGCCAAACCCTTGGAAGCAAATGCCAGTTTTCAGTAAAAACCGTCGTAAGTAAAAACCGTCATAAAATGCGATCCGGTGGCTGCAGGAAGCTGTGACGGCCATAAATGTGGGTCAGTTGCTGTGGTCAGGTGACCACAGGGGAAGACAGTCGTCAGAACGCCTAATCCGGGTCATAAGTACCCTCAGGGACGTCCGTCGTAACTTTGAATGGTTGCTAAGTGGGCAGTCATAAATTGAGAACTACTTGAAAGGATGTCAGGATAGGTGTGAGGGCATCATGGCTTCACCCATCCTCCCACCTCTTCCATCTCCTTGGAAGCAGAATCCCTCCTTGGCTGAGCTGCATCTGACCTCCCTTCAGCCTTCAGGTCTCCTGCTCCCCTGCTTGCTTCCCCCAGGAGACCCCCTCCCCAGGCCCCCAACTCACCTTCTCTCTCTGGATCAGCTCAAAGGCGGCCAGCAGCTCCCCCGCCGTCCGGCCGCCCTTCACGATGGGATACCAGGACAATCTTGGTGTGTGGTCGAGGGTCGGCTTGCAAACGCTGCGGCCCAGGAATTCATCCGCACCCTGGTCAGAGGGAGGGAGGGAGGGAGGGGGGGGGATTTTGAGATTGTTCTTAATCCTCTGTCATTTTAATCTGGGTTTTTTATATAGATTTGCAATTGTTTTTATATCTATATGTTTTTATTACGTTGTAAGCCTCCCAGACCTGCCTAGAATTATGAAATGATGGCAGAAAAAATTAATAAAGGGAGAAAGAGAAAGAGAAAAAGGAAGGAAGGAAGGAAGGAAGGAAGGAAGGAAGGAAGGAAGGAAGGAAGGAAGGAAGGAAGGAAGGAAAGAAAGAAAGAAAGAAAGAAAGAAAGAAAGAAAGAAAGAAAGAAAGAAAGAAAGAAAGAAAGAAAGAAAGAAAGAAAGAAAGAAAGAAAGAAAGAAAGAAAGAAATGTGGCTTCTAATTTTAATATTTCCATGCAGTCATACGGTAGAAGAAAAATTCTGCAGCTTAGGGTTGAACTGTGGGGTCCTTGTTACTCTCTGAGCTTGGTGGTTTTCTTGCAGACATTTCATGGTCCAAGTAGGTAACATTATCAGTGCTAGAAGGGAGTGGGGTTTATGGAGAGGAGGAGGAGGAGGAGGAATGTGAGGTCCTTGGTGCTCTCTGAGCTTCATGGTTTTCTTGCAAATATTTTATCACCCAAGTAGGTAACATTATCAATGCTAGAAGATGTACTAGAAGGCTGTTATGATTGATGCCGTTACCTAGTTGGGTCATGAGAAGTCTGCAAGAAACTACCTGTAGGTTGTGATATCATTAATGTCTTCTTTTTTTTTTTTGAACAAATTTTTTTTTATTGTTTTTAAAATTCAAACAAATCAAACAAATCACTTATCTAATTAAATCATTAATGTCTTCTTAATGCCCGCCCGCAATCTCTGTCCTGAAAAAGACTGAACGGAGAGTCTCCTGCTCGCCCAGGTGCTTCTTGCCCTTTGCACACTTACGTAAGTGTCGTGGTCGTAGATTTCAATCACAATGTTGGGAGGGGATTCAGCAATACTTTGGGGAGCCCCGAAGATCTCAATCTCGTAGAAGATCAACGTTTGGTCCCAGGTGGGGTTTAGCGTATTCTTTGCTACCACCGTCTTTTGGCTCTGGTGCAGGAAGGAGACGATGGCGTAAGGATCTGTGAAGGACAAGAGAAGGAGATGATGGGATGGTCCATCTTCCGTGGTGCCCAGGAACACGACTGAGAGGTATCTGCATCAGAGAAAGAGCCCTGAGCTTTTAGTATGGACAGACGGTCCTCAACTTACAAGACTGCCCCAAAGGTGCTTTTTTCAAGGGGCAGCTGGACTTTGAAGACGTTTCGCTTCTCCTCCAAGAAGCTTCTTCAGTTCCTTCCATTCCCACCATCCTGTCAGAGCTGAAGATGCTTCTTGGAGGAGAAGCGAAACATCTTCAAAGAAAACCCAGAAAGTCCAGCTGCCTCTTGAAAAAGCACCTTTGGGACAAACATGACCTGGATGACTGAGAAGCTCCATAGACATTCAACTTACAAGAGTTCATTTAGTGACCATTCAAAGTTACGACAGCACTGAAAAAACAGACTTTTGATTGTCTTCACAATCAAAACTGTTCCAGCATCCTTGTGGTCACATGATCAAAATTCAGATGCTGGAGGGCTGACTCACATGTAGCATCTTTTGTGACCTTCTGACAAGATAAGACTCCAAGCATTGTCCAAGAAGTTGGCAGAAGACTTGCCTAGCTTTGAAAGAAGCTTTGAACCACTGTTGAAGCAACATTTCTACATGCCTTTCCTTGCCTCCATCTCCACCACCTTCGGCCCCATAATCCTGCGCCTTGTCTGCTCCTCTTGAATCCCAAGCTACATCATCACCCCTGTTGCCTTCTTGGTGAGCCATGACCCACGTCCACTCACCCATATTCCTAGTGACGTCCTATGGAGACTCTCCGCCATCCAGATCAGGATTGTCCCAGAAGGCAACTGGATTTTCTTACGTTTTTTTTCTTGAAAACATTTCGCTTCTCATTCAAGAAGCTTCTTGAGTTCTTCACTGAAGAAGCTTCTTGGATGAGAAGTGAAACATTTTCAAAGAATAGAAGCAAGAAAATGCATTTGTCTTTTGGAAAATCACCTTTGGGCTATTCCTAGTCATATTATCATCACCAAGGAATGATGCCACATTTTGACTTTAACAGGAGAAATTCAGAGATGGTGCACATAGAACGAGGTGGCATTCTTGAGACAGCTATAAATTAAAAACAACACCTGAGTTTTAGGAACCCTCTGAGAATAAATGAATGTAGATCTCAGGTTTTCTCATTCTCTTGGAGGAAGCCACCTTCAAAGGATATCTTACCATTCTTGCTGATAGCAATACAATCACTCCTGCTTCTTCAGTCAATACCATCTTCAAAAATGAATCAATCATTATGAATTTGTGGACTTGGCAACCAAGGAGCCCAATGGAGACCTTGCTTCTCCTCCAGATCTAATCTCAAACGGTTTTAAAACCTCCTTCTGAGGCTGGGAGAAGCCAGAAGGCTTCCTGCCCATCTCTGATATGAAGAACGGTTGCAGGAATTGGCTATGCCTACTCTAGTGAAAAGAAGGACTAGAGGTGACATGATAGCAGTCTTCCAATAACTAAGAGACTGCCACAAAGAAGAGGGGTCAATTTATTTTCCAAAGCAGGACAAGAAATAATGGATGGAATCTAATCAAGGAGAGAAGCAACCTGGAGTTAAGGAGAAACTTCCTAATAGCTAGAACAATTAATCTGTGGACCACCACAGATTGCCACCAGAAGTTGTGGGTGCTCCATCACTGGAGGTTTTTAAGAGATTGGACAACTCTTTGTCTGAAATGGCAGACGGTCTCCTGCTTGAGCAGGGGTTGGACTAGAAGACCTCCCAAGGTCCCTTCCAATTCTGTTGTTCTGTTATTCTTTCTATGACCAGATGTATCCATCCATCAAGCCAAAAGGAAGTCCAGAGCAGTATAGGATCTCCTTCCAAGGTGTCTTCCAAGCCTGTTATTCTATGTTCTAGATGTCGCCTCCAGATCTCATCTCAAGGGCTTTTAAAACCCTCCTCTTGCTCTTGAGGCTGGGAGAAGCCAGAAGGCTGCCCGTTCTTTAATGCTGGGCCCTGAATGTGGCTCTTCTGCCCACCCCCAGCCTCCACAACGGCCTTTGTGGGCCTTCCCTCCTAATGCAGGCTTTGAACCACCGAGACCGATGTGATCAGTCCCAATCAGAATAGAGCTGGAAGGGACCTTGGAGGTCTTCTAGTCCAGCTCAAGCAGGACACCCTCCGCCATTCCAGACAGGTGGCTGTCCAGTCTCTTCTTGAAAACCTCCAGTGATGGAGCACGCCCAATTTCTAGAGGCAAGCAGTTCCCCTGGTTATTTGTTCTGACTGTCAGGAAGTTTCTCCTTAATTCCAGGTTGCTCCTCTCCTTGATGAGTTTCCATCCATGGTTTCTTGTCCTGCTTTGGAAAATAAATTGACCCCTCTTCTTTGTGGCAGCCCCCATAATACTGGAAGGCTGCTATCGTGTCACTCCCTAGTCCTTCTTTCCTCTAGACTGGCCAAACCCAAATCCTGCCACCGTTCTTCGTATGTTTTAGTCTCCAGGCCTTTAATCGTCCTAGTTTCTCTTCTCTGCCCTTTTTCCAAAGTCTCAGCCTCTTTTTTGTAACGTGGTGACCAAAACCGGATGCAAGTATTCCAGGTGTGGCCTTACTAAGGCTTTGTAGAGCAGTACTAAGCCTTCACGTGGTCTGTTCTGATGGAAAGAGGCATCTTAGCTATGTCTGAATGTGCTTTCTTCCGTCCTGGGTCAGAGGGAGACCGACTGTGCTGCCGTCCACCCAATTTACAAAACCCTTTCAAAAGACGCCTTTGTCTCCGCTTTGCATCCATACCAGGTTTCATTTTTATGACCCTGAAAAGGGCTCCTTTATGCTTTGTTCCACCAACAGCAAATCACAATTCCATCTTGTCTGCATCTGGGCCGGCTGTTGTCATTGGCTGCCATCCATGCAAAGAAAGTTACTCCCACTCGGTCCAGCCAATCAGGCAGGATGAGGTCATCCTTTTGGAGAGAGACTTTGAGTTCAAGGCAACAAACATGCTCAAAAACACACACACACACACACACACATGCAGGAGAAAGAAGAGATTTTCTGGGTGGAAAAGAGCAGATTTGGTGTAGGTGGTGATCGCTTGGTCCCTCTTTAGGAACCATGGACAGAATAGCTTTCTCCATCAAAGCCACCTCAGAACAAGAGGAACATCTGTGGGTCCATTCTGGAAGGGCAAAGGTTGGGGGCGAATGGCTGGCATACATGCCCTGCACCAGCCCCCCCACAGAGTTGCATGTTCCAGTGGAAAAGGGGGATTAGGTCAAAATTGTTGAAAAAGGAATAATGGCCTTTTCACCTCAACTAGACAAGTCATCTTGAAAGTCTCTGGTTCCACTCAAGTGTTTGGGAAGAATTTCCAAATTAGATCTGACGAAGGAGAAGATTTGTAGCTCAGGGTTGAAATGAGCTTGGTGGTTTTCTTGCAGACATTTCATGACCCAACTAGGTAACATCATCTGTGCTAAAAGGGAGGAGGAGGAGGAGGACTGTAGGGTCCTTGGTCTTCTCTAAGCTTGGTGATTTTCTTGCTGATGTTTTTTTATTTATTTATTTATATGCCGCCCTTCTCCGGAGACTCAGGGCGGCTTACAATGCGTTAAGCAATAGCCTTCATCCTTTTGTATATTTTTTTATACAAAGTCAGCTTATTGCCCCCACAATCTGGGTCCTCATTTTACCTACCTTTGAAAGGATGGAAGGCTGAGTCAACCTTGAGCCTTGGCGAGATTCGAACTTACAGTAATTGCAGGTAGCTGATGTTAATAACAGTGCTTTAGTCTGCTGCGCCACCAGGGCTCAACTAGGTAACATCTTACCTGAAAAACTGTCCTTATCCATGGCCAGCAGGTCCCTTGCCTGGTAGATGTAGCAACGTAGATGGTAGCGATTTCCATCTTTAAGGAGAGAAACACAACAACACATCAAAAGCTACAATACTGAACGGAACATCTTGCTTCAAAAGGAAGGGTCTAGAGCAGGAGTCTCCAAATTTGGCAACTTTTAAACTTCTGGACTTCAAGTCCCCGAATTCCTCAGCCAGCTATGCATATTGGGGGATGCTGGCTGGGGAATTCTGGGACTTGAAGTCCACAAGTCTTAAAGTTGCCACGTTTGGAGACCCCCAAGTGTCCCTTATCAATGTATGTTGTTGCTATTACTATTTTATAGTTTCAGTTTTCTTTCAATATCTCTGCGACCCACTCGGAATGTTCCAATTCTAAGGCAGATCAAAAATAATGAAATAAAACTTTCCCCACAATGTGACTAGAATGGAATGGAATGGAATGGAATGGAATGGAATAGAATAGAATAGAATAGAATAGAATAGAATAGAATAGAATAGAATAGAATAGAATAGGAATAGGAATAGGAATAGGAAAACTCAGCTGGAAGGGACCTTGGAGGTCTTCTAGTCCAACCCCCTGCTCAAGCAGGAAACCCTAAACCAGGGGTGTCAAATTTTATTTCATTGAGGGCTGCATTAGGGTGTGTTTGACCTTGGGGGGCTGGGGTGGGTGTGGCCAGCTCGATGTCACTTGTGTCGGGGGCGCTTGTGGTGGCCCGAGGGCTCTGCCAGCAAAAACGGCCTTCCAAGCTCCGTTTTGGGCTGCCACGGCCTCCTGCAACCCTCTGCCAGTGAAAACGGAGCTCGGGAGAGCCGCGTGAGGGTTGCAGGAGGCCATGGCAGCCCAAAACGGAGCTTGGGAGCCCATTTTCACTGGCAGAAGCACTGCAGGCCGGTCCTTTGCTGTTTCCAGGGTGGCCCTGCGGGCCAGATCTAAGTAGCCTGCATGCAGGATCCAGCCCCCGGGTCTTTGAGTTTGACACTCCTGCCCTAAACCATTTCAGACAAATGGTTGTCTGATCTCTTCTTAAAATCTTCCAGTGTTGGAGCATCCACAACTTCTGGAGGCAGGTTCTTCCCCTGATTAATCGTTGTGACTGTCAGGAAATTCCTCCTTAATTCCAGGTTGCTTCTCTCCTTGATTATTTTCCATCCGTTGTTTCTCCTCTTGCATTTTGGAGCTTTGGAGAATAGTGTGACACCCCCCCCCCCCACCCTCTCTGTGACAGCCCCTCAAGTATGGGAAGACTGCTTAGCGTGGCTTGGAACGTTTTCAGCATCCCTGCCTCCGAGTCTGTGCCCCTCTGACCCCCGGATTCCCTCTTTCTCCCCCCAGGGGAGACTTACAGTCAAAGATGCATGAAATGGTCGGTCGGTTCACTCCGAAGTTGAGAGTCGACACTGATTTCCCATCATCGCTCTTGTCGTCTGTCACTCCACCCTAAAGGAGAAGTCGGTTTCATTTTGCCATGGGGAGGGCATGCTGACCCCCCCCTCCACGCACGCACACACACAGACACAGACACACACACACACACACACATACTCACTTTTCTGCAGAAAGAGAGATTTTCAATGCACACTGTTTTTTAAATATTTTATCTCTATTTGTTTGCTTTTTGGTTGTCAATATATTTTTTTTGGAATTTGTACAGTTAGTCTTCAATAGGTGATCACAACCTGGCCCAAAATTTCTATTGCTAAGCGAAACATTGGTTAAGTGAGTTTTGCCCCATTTTTTCCCACCGTTGTAAAGCGAGTAACAGTAACTGAACTGTGGTGGTAAACCCAGGACTACCTTTATGTGGTAATTGATGGGGGCTGCAGTCCTGCCAGTAAGGAATGTTTTTTTTTTGGGGGGGGGATGAATGTTTATAAATGGACCTTCTACCATTTCAGAGTCCAGTGATGGAGCACCCACAACTTCTGGTGGCAGGCTGTTCCACTGGTTAATTGTTCTAATTGTCAGGAAGTTTCTCCTTAATTCCAGATTGCTTCTCTCCTTGATTCGTTTCCATCCAGGAAGAGGAGTTCTTGGTGCTCTCGGAGCTTGGTTGTTTCCTAACCACACTAGGTAACATCATCAGTGCAGGAAGGGAGGGGGGGTTTCAGAAAGGAGGGGGAGGAGGAGGGGGAGGACTGTGGGGTCCCTGGTGCTGTCTGAGCCTGGTTTCCTAACCAAACTAGGTTACACCTTCCGTCCTTGAAGGGTTTGCAAAGAGGAATTGAGGGGCCCTGGGTGCTCTCTGATCTTGGTGGTTTTCTTGCAGACGTTTCATGACGTAACCAGGTTACATCATCAGTGTCGGCTCCCTCATTTCCATCCTGAGCTGCAGACATTCCCCTTTGTTGGTTTCCAGGGTCTGAAGAAGTCATTAAAAGCAAAACCTCTGACCACCTCACAGGAGCATCTCGTGGTTAGGATTGGGGCCAGACCTTGCCCACAGCCAGATCCTCTGACAGTGCCAGGGATTTTGGGGGAGGGGGGCGAGGGGGGGTGTCCTGAAAAGGCCTTGAAGTTGAAGTGCCAGTCAGCCCCAGAGAGACGAGACGAGATGCTGAAGCGCAGAAAGAAGCCTGGTGGCCTCTCAAGGTGAGTAAGAAAATAGAGAGGTCTCCTTCTTGTTTTCTTTCCTTTTTAAGAAAACCACATGACTCAATGTTATATATTAACTTTGTTTTAAAACCTAGTCCAAATTGCTGGGCAGGGGAGGAGGAGGAGGAGACGACAAATTGTAGCATAAAAGAAAATTCGGAGGCAGGAGAAAGATATAATGAAGTCTTTGTGCTGGAGCCTGAAGATTATGAAATCCAATGTCTTCAAAAAAAAAAAAACCAGGATATTAGTTAAGAAAATAAATGGGGGAATGGGGAAGGGTTGGGGAGGGGGCCCTGTTCATCCCCCTCCTCCCAGCATAGGCTTGAATGCAGCCACATAAGAAAGGAAACAAGGCTGGCAAGTAGTTGGAATGAGACCATCTGAAACAGGCTGAGGGCAATACGTCAGAGTAACAGAATGAGGGAAGGGGCCTTGGAGGTCTTCTAGTCCAACCCCCCGCTCAGGCAGGAGATCCTATTCCATTCCAGACAAATGACTTCTTCAATTTCTTCTTCTAAACCTCCAGTCGTGAAGCACCCACAATTTCTGGTGGCAGGTTGTTCCACCGGTTAATTGTTTCTGAAAGTCAGGAAATTTCTCCTTCGCTCCTGGTTGCTTCTCTCCGTACTTAGTTTCCATCCTTCGCGTCTTGTCCTGCCTTCAGGGGCTTTGGAGAATAGGTGGACCCCCTCCTCTTCTCTGTGGGACATCCATTGAAGTCCACAAGTGTGAAGAGTTGGAGATGCCTGCCATGGAGCGTCACATCACCCAAGGCCAACTGGGTCTGAAGCCTTGAGCTGGGTCTGTGTTACCCTGATTGACATGAGCCATCAAAGCCGGCAGGATTTACATCCCACACGAAGCCATAAGCTCTGGTTTACAAAGTAAGAGGGTTGGCCGAGGAATACCAAGAGCCTTGGTAGTACAGTGGTTTAATGCACCCTGTTATTAACATCAGCTGTCTGCAATAGTAAGTTCGAATCTCACCAGGCTCAAGGTTGACTCAGCCTCCATCCTTTCTAAGGTAGGTGAAATGAGGACCCAGTTTGTGGGGGCAATAAGCTGACTTTGTATAAATATACAAAAGTATGAAGGCTATTGCTTAGCACTGTAAGCCGCCCTGAGTCTCCGGAGAATGGAGACATATAAATCAAATTTAAAAAAAAAAAATTCGGGGAGCTGAGGTCCCCAAGGCTTAAATTTGCCAAGGTTGCCAAACCCTTCAGGAACCTGAATTTTCTCCGTATTCTCAGAAATGGTGCCAATTTGTGTCAGGCGAAGGGGATGAGGGCCAGGGCTCCGGGTGTCCGGGATAACAAGAGGGTTTCCCATTTCTGCTGGTCAGAAGAACCGTCGTCTCCTCCCTGTGCTGGTCAACTCCACAGCTCCCCCATCAGAGAGTCCTTGATTTCACACGATTCCCTTAGCGACCATTCAAAGATACAACAGCGCTGGAAAAAGTGACTTGGGGCCATTTTTCACACTTACAACCGTTGCCACACACACACACCCGTTTGTCACGTGATGAAACATTCAGGCGTATGGCAGCTGCTTCATATTTATGACGGTCGCAGCCTTCCCAGGTCAGGTGATCCTCTTTTGCGACCTTCTGACAAGTCAAAAGTCAGTTTCAAAGGGGGAAAACCAGATTCCCTTAATACCCAGGATATAGAATTACAGAGATGGAAGGGACCTTGGAGGTCTTCTAGTCCAACCCCCTTCTCAGGCAGGAACTCCTATACCCGTGACAGCGAACCTATGGCACATGTGCCACAAGTGGCACGCGGTGCCATATCTGTGGGCACGTGAGCGTTGCCCTAGCTCAGCTTCAGGGTGCATGCGCATGTCAGCCAGCTGATTTTCAGGCCTTCTGGGCCCACCAGAAATCAGGAAGCGGGCCGTTTCCAGCCTCTGGAGAGCCTCATGGGGGTGGGGAAGGCCGTTTTCGCCCTCCCCAGACTCCAAGAAAGCCTCTGGAGCCTGGAGAGGGTGGAAAACGGGCCTATCGGGCCCATTTTTCACGTGCCAAAAGCAGGGGGTATGTGTGCATGCACTGGGGGGTAGGGGGCATTGAATTATGGGTGTGGGCATGCACGCACGTGACCCCCACACACACACTCCCCCTGCTTTTGGCACGCGACGGCAAAAAGGTTAGCCATCACTGCCCTATACCATTTCAAAGAAATAGTTGCAGTAACCGTGTTTGTAACTCCATGACTGCAGTGATTCACTTAACAACTGTGGCAAGAAAGGTCATAAAATGGGGCAAAACTCACTGAACAACTGCCTCGCTTAGCGATGGGAAACTTGGGCTCCATTGTGGTCATAAGCTGAGGACCAGCTGTACTTGGGGGAAAGGAAGGAGGGCCGGGAGAGGAGCAAGAGGCAGGACCTACCAAGGCGCCTTCCAAGGCAAAGGCAGCGGCTGGGCCCGTGTGCTCCAGGGGCTCCATGCGACGCCTCCAGCGCCGACGGCGAAAGGAATCCGTTTTGCGGTACTTCATGTGGAAGGTCCAGCCGAAGAGCGAGGCGTATTCCCAGCCTTCCCCTTCCAACTCCTCCTGTTTATACTGGAGGGAAGAGGATTTTCTTTCAGTGACAGGTAACCAAGACATCTGCTAGTGGAGAAGGCTTAATAGCAGAACAGAGCTGGAAGGGACTTTGGAGGTCTTCTAGTCCAGCCCCCTACTTAAGCAGGAGACCCTCGACCATTTCAGAACAAATGGCTGCCCAACCTCTTCTTAAAAACCTCCAGTGTTGGAGGACCCACAACTTCTGGCGGCAAGCTGTTCCATGGGTTCATTTTATTTTATTTTATATCAAATTTATATACCGCCCTTCTCCCTAAGGACTCAGGGCGGTGTACAGCCAAAGTAAAAACATAAACTACAAACATTAAAATACAATTAAAAAGATATATAAATATTTGGCCCCATAATTAAAAGCAGTAACAAAACAAGTAAAACATTTTAAAGAGTGTTAGGCCAGCCCGGCTTGCTGGAAAAAGAAAGTTTTAAGGGCACGGCGGAAGGCACCAAGGTCTTGGATTCTCCTTATCTCTGGGGGCAGCTGGTTCCAGAGGGGAAGTGCCCCCATTGTTCTCACTGTCAGAAAATTCCTCCTTAATTCCAGGTTGCTTCTCCCCTTGATTAGTTCCCATCCGTTGCTTCTTCTCCTGGTGCTTTGGAGAATAGCTTGACCCCCTCTTCTCTGTGGCAACCGCTGAGATATTGGAAGACTGCTATGACGTCTCCCCTGGTCCTTCTCTCCCAA
This sequence comes from Pantherophis guttatus, assembly GCF_029531705.1. The sequence continues at coordinate 1,052,721 of NW_026844080.1, forward strand.
ACTTTTACAGAACAGAGAAAGATAGACAGGACCTTGGAGGTCTTCTAGTCCAACCGCTTGCTCAGGCGGGATCTGTGGTTCTCAACCTTTTCTTCATCACACACACCCTTTAGATACCTTTTGTGGTCACGGATCCCCAAGATCTAACTCAAGATTGAAATCATAACATTTCTTCAAGCTTTTGTGGAGCCCTGGGACAACCTCAAGGCATCTCCCCAGGGGTCTGCTGATCACAGGTTGAGAACCTCTGGTCAGTATCATTCCAGACAAACTCTAGTCCAATTTTTTTTCTTCAAAACCTCCAGGCATGGAGCACCCACAACCTCTGGAGGCAGGCAGTTCCATGGGTTAATTGTCCTCACTCTCATTTATGGAGATTTATTTATTTTTTATTTATTTAGGAAGAAATTTTTTAATTTTTTTAAATGTTTAATTGGTTTGTGGTTTTTTTAAATTTTTGGGCCAAATTTATATATATTTTAATTGTTTTTAATATTTGTATTTCATGTTTTTAATTCTGGCTGTGCACCGCCCTGAGTCCTCAGGGAGAAGGGCGGTATATAAATTGAAAATAAATAAATAAATAAATAAATAAATAAATAAATAAATAAATAAATAAATATTTTATTAGTCATATTTCTATGCCGCCCACTCTCTGAGGACTCTGGGCGGCTTACACCAAAGACAGTATACTAAATAGCGTATTGCCCCCTAACAATCTGGGTCCTCAATTTACCCACCTCGGAAGGATGGAAGGCTGAGTCAACCTTGAGCCGGTGAGATTTGATCCGCTGAACTAGCAGTCAGCTGAAGTAGCTGCAGTACTGCACCCTAACCACTGCGCCACCTCGGCTCTTAAAATGATTGTCCGTCATGCAGGTTATCCCAAAGGTGCTTTTTCCAGAAGGTAACCGGACTTTCGGGGGTTTTTCCTTCTCCTCTGAACTGAAGAAGCTTCTTGGATGAGAAGCGAAACTTTTTCAAGGGAAAAACAAAGTCCAGAGTTGCCTTTTGGAAAAGCCCCTTTGGGACAACCGTGACCCCCAGAGACATTCCCCCCAAGAGGAGGTTCCTGAATGCATCCTCAGCCCAACCCGTCTTAGGGCAAGGAAGACCCCAGGGCCACCAAAGGCATCTTGGACTCTGGCTTGGAGATCGGATGAAGGGAACATGGGAGAAAAACAACCCAGATTTAAGCCACAATTAGAGCATGTGAGCAAAATGCTTTCAGTCTTGCAATTAGATTTATTATTTTATTTTTATTTTATTATTTTATGGAATCCGACATTCCCGACATTCCCCTCATCCCTGATGCTATCTTGGCACCGGTGTCTTTTCGGTCTCATTCCTTAGGAACTCCAGGTGCATCTGCCTGTTTATAGGCTGCTCTATTTTTAAGGCAACTGACTCATCGTTATGTTTTAAACATTTGTTGAAATCCAGAGTTTTGGCCGGCTACATGGATAACTTCTTTAATCCTAGGACAAGCATGTGAAACATTTCCTATGTTTTCCACTATGGGCATGTGGAAAGTTCTTTGTCCACATTCTAGCATTTTTGATACATGCGGCAACAGCTAAGCTCCCAACCCAGGGCACCATCCCATGGGAATAATCCCACATCAACCGCAGGGAAATAAACAGCAGACATTCTCAAGAAAAGAAAACAGCCCATTTCCCTTTAAATAAAGTGTGGGCATTGGGGATGCCTAGCAGGGACCTCTTGATGGTCTCCTTGGAGAGCCAGCCTGGTCTATAATGATGTAAAAGAATATTTGTAGCCCAGGGTTGAAATGAGGGCTGCTTGGTGCTCTCTGAGTTGGGTTGTATTTTTGCAGACGTTTCATGACCCAACTAGGTAACATCTTTAGGGTTAGAAGGGAGGAGGAGGAGGAGGAGGAGGAGGAGGAGGAGGAGGAGGGGGAG
>NW_026844080.1:1054897-1243305 GCF_029531705.1 Pantherophis guttatus
AGGAGAAGGAGAAGGAGAAGGAGAAGGAGAAGGAGAAGGAGAAGGAGGAAGGGAGATTGTGATGGAGAAGACGAGAAGGGAGATGGTGTTTGAGAGGAGGAGAAGGAGAAGGAGAAGGAGAAGGAGAAGGAAGGGAGATGATGATGGCGAAGACGAGGAGGGGAGATGGTGTTTGAGAGGAGAAAGAGAAAGAGAAGGAGAAGAAGTAGTATGTGGGGTCCTTGGTGATCTCTGAGTTGATTGTTTGCTTGTTTCATCACCCAACTAGGTAACCTCATCAGTTCACCAAGCTCAGGGAGCCTCAAGGACCCCACAGCCTGGTGTATAGAAATACAGGCAGCCCACCTAGACGGAAAGCTTTCTGCTCAAGTTGACCTGAGCCCCGACAAGACAAGCTTCTCTTGGGTCACTAGTCCGGCAGGGTCTCCAGCCAACTCCTCCAGAATCGCCCATATCAACGGGCCTCTGGCTTTAGCCAACCCCAGACAAATGCAGTCCGAACAGCTTACAGGAAGGACGCAACTCACCGCTTCCTCAAGGAACAACAAATGAATGTAAACCAAGCAGAGGCTTTGTGCAATCTGTTCATTTCATCCGGCTTCGCTTTTAACAGTGTCAGTCCGTGGACCTCCACACGGAACACAAATCTGGAGAGCTTCTGGCCTCAAGTCAACATGAGTCACATCTTGCTTGATTCTGGGACCACCGTTTTGTCCTCCAGGCTGGATGTGATGACCGACTGTGGCCGATCAAAGGAGTTGGCAAAGCCGCTCTGTCCATCTTCAGGGACAGCTTGTTCTAACCTCTTCGGGAGGAAACAGAAGTCACGACCTTGAGTGAGGTTCCACCACAGGATCGTGAGGGAGGTTCTCCCAGAGGAAGCTAGCTGAGAATTGCTATATTGTTGGGTTGCTGGAAAAGGAAACTGCTTTCCACAAGGGCGACCCTCACTGCATCTCCACCTCTACCACTTCTAGCATTCAAAGCTCAAGAAGGGCAGATGCAAACTGCCAAGAACTCCTCCAGATTATTTGAGCCATCTGTTGTGCAAGGGTGACACCTAGAGGAGAGCAGAAACACTGCCGGTAGCACACTGCGGTATACCAAGTTCCTTCATGAGACTGTGAATTACTGTGTCATTGTTTGTCTGAGTTGGTAGTTCCTTGAGTGGGGTATTGTTTATTACTTGATTGTTGGCTGGTATTAATGCTGGTGTTAATCTGTGCTTATCTGGGTGTTGAAAATTCCCATCAACACTGGCAGAGCAAGCCACTTGTATCTAAAGAGAGAGCAAATCTCACTCCCTTCTAGCACTGATGATGTTACCTAGTCAGGGGATGAGACATCTGCAAGAAAACAACCAAACTCAGAGAGCACCAGGGAGCCCACAGTCCTCCTCCTCTTCCTCCTTCTTTCTGCAAACATCACTCTCTTCTATTCTTGATGAATGTATTATTCTATTCTATTCTATTCTATTCTATTCTATTCTATTCTATTCTATTCTACTCTACTCTACTCTACTCTACTCTACTCTACTCTACTCTACTCTACTCTACTCTACTCTACTCTACTCTACTCTACTCTACTCTACTCTACCCTACTGATGATGTTACTCAGTTGGGTAATGAAAAGTCTGCAAGAAAGAATCAAGTTCAGAGATCACCAGTGACCCCACAGCCGTCCTCCTCCTCCTCCTCTTCCTCCTCCCCTTCTAGCACTGATTCTGTTCCCTATGAATGCAATGAAAATGTCTGTAAGAAAAACCCCCAGCTCAGAGTCCACGAAGGAGCCCACAGTTCTGTGTTCCTTTGATTCTTTTTCTACGCCAATCAAACCTCAGAAACAATGCAAAGAACACAAAGGTCACCATGGAACAAGAGCAAAAGATAGTGTGTGCTTCATCCTTACAGTGAGGACACACAACTCCAAGCAGAAGGCTGCAATGGAGAAGACACAGAAGTCTCCAGATTCCATTTTTCAAACCCACTGTAGGGTGTCCATGCTACCTTTGACTCCAGGGAGACTTTCCCATCCCCATAGCTACACAATTGTGCAGGAATGCAGCTTTACCTCTAAAAGGGTTGTGTGGTATAATTGTGCACACACGCATCGAAAATTTGATTCCCCTCGAAATGTTTATTCAACATTTTGAACCTTGCAAAGCCAGAAGCCTACCAATGGTTTCCCTCTGTTTAAAAAGCAAAACGGAATTTTAATCCTTTTACTTTAATTTGGAGTTGTAAACCCTTTGGCCTCATCTTCAACAGAAGGAACCTTTCAGCTTTGGTGCATAAAAACATCAGTAAGCTATAAAGCCAAGTATTTATCTACGAGGACACTCCGACCACGAGAGCTGAACACACACAAAATTCAGTACGGCCGGGCAATAACAAGCAAAGCGGTCAGGAGGACAACCCAAAACTTTCTGAGGGAGACACAACTTTGGAGGACAAGTTGACCAATGGCTCCTGCGTCATGTGAGTGACCCAGATGGGGAAGAACTTAACCCAACCAAACAACCCCAAAGCTTTTTTGTCAAGGAAACAAGAAGAAGAAGAAAAAAATCTGAACAGGGATGGGCCAGAAATGATACCTCCTGAAGATATTTAGAAAACTCAGAACTTAAAAAAAACCTCCTTCCAAGCTCTTATTCTAGAAATAAGAAATAAGATGAGTGAGAGGGAGGGAGGGAGGGAAGAAGAGAGGGAGGGAAGAAGAGAGGGAGGGAGGGAGGGAGGAGAGAGAGAGAGAGAGAGAGGCATCGTTCACAACTTCACTCCATTCATATAGTCCATGTATGTTGTCTACACTCCAATCATAGATTTAGCACATCTCACAATTATTGAAAACAATGAATTAGTGGAAAGGCTTTTGCCATTAGATATTGCACTCTTCCAATACTTGAGACATCAAGGAGAGAAGCAACCTAGAACTAAGGAGAAATTTCCTGACAGCAAGGACAATTAACCCGTGGAACAGCCTGCCTCCAGAAGTTGTGGCTGCTCCATCACTGGAGGCTTTTAAGAAGAGACTGGACAACCATTTGTCTGGCATGGTAGAGGGTCTCCTGCTTAAGCAGGGGGTTAGACTAGAAGATCTCCAGGGTCCCATCCCTCTCTGTTATTCTGTAGATTGCATGGAGATGATGGGACATGGCTCTTGTCAATGTTTGCTTCGTGTGCCCACCTAGTGCCTACCTTTTTCAACGCTTCCATTTGAGCAAGGTCTCTTCTGCGGAGCCTCACCCAACGCCTACGCCGGTTAGTGTGATACATCTTCTCTGCTGGCACCCAAGACTTCGGTTTGTTGTCTGGAGGGATGGTGATGCCATATTCCCAGCCTGGGAGAAGAGACAGAAAAGCTTGGGATGTTAAACAGAATGGTCTAACCCAGTGTTTCTCAACCTTGGAAGCTTGAAGATGGGTGGACTTCAACTCCCAGAATCCCCCAGCCAGCGCTGGCTGGGGGATTCTGGGAGTTGAAGTCCACCCATCTTCCAGCTACCAAGGTTGAGAAACACTGGTCTAACCCTTTTGTATTTAACCAAGGGGGAACATCTGTTGAACTTCTACTCCTTTCCATGGACAGGGGTGAGGAATCCTGAAACTGGAATCCTGAAACTAGAAGTCCAGCAGGTCTGTTGAAACCTGACATGCCAAGAGCCTTGGTAGTACAGTGGTCTAAGGCACCCTGTTATTAAGCTGGTTATTAAGACCAGCTGCCTGCAATTACTGCAGGTTTGAATCTCGCCAAGGCTCAAGGTTGACTCAGCCTTCCATCCTTTCTAAGGTAAGTAAATTGAGGACCCAGTTGTGGGGGCAATAAGCTGACTTTGTATAAATATACAAAAGTATGAAGGCTATTGCTGAGCACATTGTAAGCCGCCCTGAGTCTCCGGAGAAGGGCGGCATATAAATCAAATTAAAAAAAAAAAATTCCAGATCTTGGGACCTTGATGGACACGTCAAGGAAGAAAGTCCTTGCTGACCGTTTTTTAACCCCAAACAGCAAGGAATTGCCCAGTAGCCTCCAAGTATCCCTTCCTCTAGTTTTAGTAATAAATCCGGCTACAGCCCATCATGCTAGATCTACTTCAAAGAGAGAGAAGGAAATAATACGAAGGAATGTCAGGAGATTCCTTATCATCTCATTTCCTTGTTCAAGAAGCAAGAATGTGTTTGTCCAGACAAAAGTGGGGGATTGCTCTAAATCCTCCAGAGCTTTTGAGTTCTCTTTCCATTATTGTCTATTTTCTATTTGTCTGCTGTCTTTTTTTAAAAAAGAGAATTGTTTCTTTAAAAACTTACCGTCAAAGATGTTGTCCCGAAGGTGCTTTTTTCAAGAGGCAACTGAACTTTCTTAGTTTTCTTAGATGTTCTCATCCAAAAAGCTTCTTCAGCTCTGCAAGGAATATAAATCCTCCATTCCCCACCATCCAGTCAGAGTTGAAGACGCTTCTTGGATGATAAGCGAAAGATCTTCAAAGAAAACACCAAGAAAGTCCAGTTGCCTTTTGGAAAAGCACTTTTGGGAGAAACGTGACCCGGATGACTGAGAGTCTCCAGAGACGGTCAAAGATCTTTTCTACCTGCTGGGCAACCTGAGGGTCACTCCGGACAGACAAGGAAAACTTGGCCAGGAACGTTGCCTCAACCCAACTGTTTTTCCATCCATCCCAAAAGAAAGCAAATACCTTTCTCGTCCACCGCCCGGTTGAGATCGGTGTCCCACTCCACATCTTCCCACTTCCACCCCAGAGGACACTCAATTTCTTCCTTGGGCAAAATCTTCTCCCCATTCTGGAAAAAAGAGAAGAGAATCCAATGAAGACCACCTGATGGTCCTCTCATGCGAGTCAGAAGGAACGAGGGCTCCTTGGGGTTTTCTGAGCTTGTGGTTTTCTTGCAGACATTTTTTTTAACCAAACTAGGTAATATCATCAGTGCTAGTAGCTAGTTTAGAGATTAGCTAGCCAGTAGACTAGCCACTAGCACTAATATTACGTAGTTTGGGTAATGAAATGTATTAAGGATATTGGTGTTGTGTTACCAACCAGCAGAGTAAATGCACAAGGAAACGTTGCTGAGAGCAATGAATTAGAGATGTGCAAACTGGTTTATCAAAAGCTTACTTTATAGTAGAAAAACAGTCTCATAGTCTTTAAACAAATTCCAAGTCTTTGCCATTTAAATCAGTCCAGTAGTTACAGAATCTTCTTACCACACAAACAGTAGTTGGTTAGAATAACAAACTCACTCTGGTTCACAAACCACGATGGTAGCAGATCCATCAAACGATGATTAGCAGATAGCAACTCCTCTCAATGGTAGCATATCATACTCTGGTAGCATATCATATCAGCTTCATCATCAAACTGAATACATTACAATACCTTGCTTAAATACTCTCACAACCAGTCATTATCTAATTACAGCATGACTCAGCATTACAATGATTCAACAAGAAAACCTTTAAAGTCACATAATACATTTACAGAATAAAGTTACAATACACATATATTGCCTGGACAACTTGTTAGGCTCAAACCATATCCTAACAAAATGTCTGCAAGAAAAGCACCAAGCTCAGAGAGCACCAAGGACCCTACAGTCCTCCTCCTCCTCTTCCCCCCTCCTCCTCCCCCTCCTGCTCCACCCTCTTCTCCTCCTCCTCTCCACAAATCCCTCTCCTTTCCAGCACTGATGATGTTCCCTAGCTTGGTCATGAAACGTCTCCAAGAAAACCACCAAGCTCAGAGAGCACCAAAGACCCTTGATTTCAACCCTGAGTTACAGATATTCTCCTATCTAAGTCGTAATAAAGCTGAGAAGAAGGAACTCCCATGATCCATTCAAAGGAAAGTCCCTCACCCACCCCATTAAACCAAATCCTCACTTACCACATCTGTGTAGGCTTCGGCCATATGGATCCACTGGCCTCCTGGAAGCCGAACTTGGTTCTCAAAGACTTCCTCCACAAAGCTCATGTGACCTGCGTCCACGTCATGCAGCAGCCTGAATTGGGTAGGGAGGGGGCATATGACCCTGACTCCTTTTGACCTTTTTCTCTCACCCTAAAAAGACCATTAATAAACGGGAGCCCTCCTAACCCCTCGCCTTGGTCCCTCAGTCTTCCTTGGGTTGGCAGGAGAGGGCAGAAGACAATTCGGGCACAAATTGGGTAGCCCCCCCCCAAAAAAAAATGTATTTCTGTGCCTTATATTTCTGAAAATTCAGAGTGGGCCCATCTTTCATCATCATCTTTGTTCTTGGAAAATGGGTCTTCTCCAAATGATGATGATGATGATGATGATGATGATGATGATGATGATGATGATGATGATATAACAACCTTGATGATGCAAATAGCAACTCTTTAAGTAACTGGTCGAGTTGCAACCATTGATGAGGCTCTAAAGCTACACAAAATTTAAGACTTCTGAAAGTTCTCAAATGGATTTTGCATCTTCTTCACTCAAAAGCAAAAGCAAAATCTGAATCTGAATTCAGATTCTGATCCAGATTCCTCTTTCCCACCTTCTGTAACGTTCAGGGGACTCTGAGGATAGGGATAAACCCCCAAGTGGCCTCAATTCCTCTCATGGAGCTAACAACCCAACTTCAGAGGGCTAACGACTGGATGGCTGGACAGAATATAAATCCTTCCATTCCCCACCAGTCAGTCAGAACCGAAGCAGCTTCTTGGATGCGAAGTGAAATGTTTTCAAGGAAAAAAACCCCCCAGAAAATCCTGTTGCCTTTTGGAAAAGCACCTTTGGGTCTCCATGTTTCCAATGCCCAGCAGGTTCCTGCCTGAGACCAGGCATCAAGGCAGCCCATGGGGTGATCTGGGGGGAGGGGGGAAAGGACTGAATGCCACTTTCCTGAGCTAGGAAGACCTAACCCAGGAGGCCCCAAGGAAAGGGAAGAGACCCTGGAGACTTCAACCTCCTGCTGTCCGTCACTCACGTCTTCTCGGGGCTGACAAACCAATCTCCAGCCCAGGCCCAGCCGGTGGAAGGCTTGAAGCTGTCCTTGGGTAGCTTGATCTTGGCGGTGATGTCCGAGTACTTGGGGTAGGTGAGACCCGTTGTGCCCCAGTTCCCTACCAGCGCCAGCTTCGTTTGGTTTTCATACTAAGACCCAAAAGGATGAGAAAGAGAGAAATCGGGAATGAGCAAATGGGCAAAGCCCCTCTCCCAAAAGCCCCTCTGCTCCAAAGTCACAGGATGGAGGGGCTTTTCCCCAGGAGCTAAGAGGCAAATCAGCCTGGAGTCCCCCCCACTCCCTTTACACAGCACATCTACTAGTTATGCAGACTGTGCTTTAGTCTGGCAAGATCCCTGTCCGTAGGCAGGCGCCAGTAAAGAAAGCACTCTGAATAAATCCTTATCTTGTTCTTGGTTCCTTGCCCCTGACAGGACCTTAGAGGAAGAGCAATGAACTTTTTCGAGTGTGCAAGCTAAAAGGAAATTTTTGCTGGGTGGAATTCTATTCAGTGCAATGGGCAAATGAACAATAGTTAATTAACAATGATTGAGGCCACCAGAAGAGGAAGAGCCAGAACTTTATACTTAGGAGGAGGAGGAGGAGGAGGAGGAGGAGGAGGAGGAGGAGGAGGAGGAGGAGGAGGAGGAGGAGGAGGAGGAGGAGGAGGAGGAGGAGAAGAAGAAGAAGAAGAAGAAGAAGAAGAAGAAGAAGAAGAAGAAGAGAAGAGAAGAAGAAGAAGAAGAAGAAGAAGAAGAAGAGAAGAAGAAGAAGAAGAAGAAGAAGAAGAAGAGAAGAAGAAGAAGAAGAAGAAGAAGAAGAAGAAGAAGAAGAAGAAGTAGTAGTAGTAGTAGTAGTAGCAGCAGTAGTTTCTCTCTCCAGGGCTAGAAGCAGAATGGTGTAAACAAGAAGAAAAGAAGTGGAGTAGGGTCAGAGCATCAGGAAAGAACATCCAAGCCCTTTTGAGTTTCTGAATGGAAAGGTCTCTGCCCAGTTCAAGTTCCAATGCAAAGGGGCGCCTACTCCTCTCCCCTTGCATGGCAGGTGCCCCCAAAACTACCAGCCATCCAGTTGTGGAGAACTTCCTCGTCCCAACCCCATTAGAGAAGATCAGATCTGGCTCACCGTTTCAGCAAAGACAGAGAGCCTCCCCTCGGTCGTCTGGTTGAACTCCTTCTCGTCCACAGCCAGCCCCAGCCACAGCCGGACCCGGATCTGAGCTGGGATCCTGGGACCTGCCACCTCTTCCTGCGGACACTAGAGGGGGAGGGGGAGAAGAAGGCTCAGAGCTATTGGAGGTTGGCAGCCTGGCGGGGCTTCAAGAGACAACCCTTCGCTTATCTTCCACAGCACCTGAGGGCAGGTAGAGCGTCTCCTGGACCAAAGGACCTCCCTTCCAGCTCTATTCCGATTCTCATTCTAATTCTTCTTTCAGATGACCAAAGCAACTAAGTCAGTAGGACAGGCTGAAAGGATGACCACAGGGAGGTCATTTCAGGGCAGTGGGGGGAACGTGGGAATTGCAACCTTGAATGGTTGAATTGGGCCTAAAAGTCTTGCATTCAGTGAATCAATGAATCCATGGAATATCAAACAAGGCAAGATCTGCCACGTGACTCCATTCATTCTGCCTTCAGATTGCCCCCGTTTGCCCAGAACAGTTTGCAGACCGCAGCTCCCCAGAGAAGAGATGTTGCTTGACTTGAAAGTACTTCTGACCTTTTCATCCCATGTATCCTCCCCGCCCCCGTTAGAAAGCCCAAATCCCACCCGGCCCTGAGTAAACGTACTTTTAAGAATATGGTCTGGAGCCTTCCACAGTTTTTGCCACAGCAGCTGGCTCCGTTGCGGGAGAAGAGGACCTCTCGGGCGGGCAGCCGAGTGTAAGCCACCCGCCGGTCGCCTTGCAACATCCAGATCACGACATCCGGGAGGCTGTTCTGGGGCTGGCAAGGGAAGGGTTAACGGACTTTAGGCAGAGGTCCTCTTCCGCCAGAGGAATCCTACCTGTGAGCTGAGGAGACCGAAGGGGAGAGGAGAGATGGCCCTCACTAAAGGCCTTCGCAGAATTAGCCAAAAGGGTCTCCTTCATAAAATGGTAAAAGTTGGGTTAGAGGATGCCCCTTTTGGTTGGACTCTGAGCTGGCTGCATGGCAACACACGAGGAGTGCTACCAAATGTTCTCCACCACGGTTTGGAAGGGAGGATGGAGCGGAGGGCCACAGGGGCTCTCCTGGCTCTTGTGCTGGTCTTATCCATGACTTGGATGGGGAGGTTGAAGGACCACTCCTCAAGTTGCAGGTGACCCACAGCTGGGAGGGTGGCTGACACTTCAGAGGGCAGAGAGAGGGTTGACAAAGCTCTTGAGCTGTGTGGGGGCTGTAATGAATCAACGGAATTCAACAGATGAATTTACAACAGGCGTGTCCCAACATGCGGCCCCACAGGCTGCATCTGGCCCTGGACAACTATTTTATTTTTTATTTTATTTATTTTAATTTATTTTTATATGCCGCCCTTCTCCGGAGACTCAGGGCGGCTTACAATGCGTTAAGCAGTAGCCTTCATACTTTTGTATATTTTATACAAAGTCAGCTTATTGCCCCCACAAACTGGGTCCTCATTTCACCTACCTGAGAAAGGATGGAAGGCTGAGTCAACCTTGAGCCTGGTGAGAATTGAACTCGCAGTAATTGCAGGCAGCTGGATGTTAAATGCTGCCTTAGTAGGAGGCATTAGCCTCCTACGCCACTCAGGCTCCTAGTAATGTGATGCCATGAGATTGTGAGCTTTTAGCACTATCTGTACATCCATACAGTGCAATAGTGGCAAATACCTGTAGTTCGGGTGTAGGATGAGGGTGAAGGTTTGTTCTCCGAGCTTGTGGGTTGGTTTCCAAATGTTTTGTTACCAGGCTAGGTAACATTTTCAATGGAGTCCCCTAAACTCCACTGAAGATGTTACCTTGCCTGGTAAGAAAACGTTTGGAATCCAACCCACAAGCTCAGAGAACAAACCTTCACCCTCAACATACAAACATACATACAGTGTGTGTGTGTGTGTGTGTGTGTGTGTGTGGCAAAATACGAAATAAACCTGCTAAAATGCTACTCTAACCTAATGCCAGACCTGCCGCGACTTGGTCCTTTAGTCAAGGAAAACCCTCGACTCCATTTGTAGTGAAAGGTATACCAAGTGGATTAGAATATAGCAAAGCCAGAACTGAAGTTTGCGCGCCAAAATCTCCCGGTTAAACTTTGCCTGTCCAGTTCCTCCCGCCGCCAAGTGGGGAGTGGGGAAGAGGACTGTCAGCTAGCAAAAGCAAAGCTCAATTGTACGATGGCAGCTTTGACTTCTTCCTTGTTGCAACATGTAGGTCAATATTGATCTTTTTTTCTCTTGTTTGTTTTAAGTAAGGAAGTCCTGTACTTTGTTTTGCATTTCTTCTTTTGTTTTCATCTACATCTTTTCAGTGAAAGGTTAGGGTTAGGCTAACCCTGACCCTTTTCATGAGTCTGTGTTTACACTTTGCCTAAATAATTCTTGTCATTCTGCATAATGCCTAGGTATTATGCGCAATGCCAAGGGAAAGTACTGTATATGATTGCGCATTAAAATAACAGAGATTTCATAGTTTCCCTAAAAACGTCACACATCCTGTAGATTTCCTAGGCATTCTATACCGTGCCAGCTTTTCACACCTTGTGGGTAACATATGCAATACATTAACTATTTTATATTTTACATGCGGCCCAAGACAAGTCCTCTTTACTCCAGGAGGCCCAGGCAAGCCAAAAAGTTGGACACGCCTGCTTTGCATGCTTTAGCAAATAGAGATCGTGTTGTCTAACCCCCCCTTTTTTTTTACACTTATCATGTTAGCACCCCTTTCGGAGTGGTGCGGTGGCCTAGTGGTGGAGCTCTCGCCTCACAATCAGGAGGCTGTGAGTTCGATCCTAGGTAGAGGCAGATATTTCTCTTACTGGGCACAGTGAGAATGTATCTGCTGAAAAACACCTCCGCATTGGCGACAGGAAGGGCATCCGGCCAGTAAACACTCTGCTAGCTCCATTCGGTTGCCCAAACTCCACACCGCAAGGGATCATGGGGTCGTTAAAAGAAGATGATGGTGTTAACACCCCTTTCCCTAGACCTGTGATGGCGAACCTATGGCACGTGTGCACCAGGTGGCACATGGAACCACGTCGCCTGGCACGCACGGTGTCACCTGTTCCTCTTCTGGGTTTCTGGCACACATGCGTGCGTGACAATCAGATAGCCTTTTTGCATGTGGCAGTGCTGGAAACTAGAAGAGCTGGTCTTCCATTTTCCTGTACAAACATGTGTGCCAGCCAGCTGATCATCGGATGTGCGTGCACGCCAGAAATCCGGAAGAGTAGCTGGCTGAAACCGGAAGTTCATTTTCAGGTGCGCACATGCGCCCTGGCAGCTCTTTTTATGGGTTGTAGCCGAGATGCGCGCGCTCCCTTTTCGACACTCGATGCTGAAAAGTTTCACCATCACTGCGCTAGACGTAAGAAATGGCTCAATGGCTTAGAGGAGACAGAAGAGCTCCGTTCCTCTTTGCATGCCGAGAACTCTACCTACCTCCTCCACCATGGATCTTAAGCGAGAGAGCCAATCTTCTGCCTGATCCAAAACCATCTGTAGGTCAGAGTCTTCGTGCTTCATCTTCAAGGCCGCCTGGACCATCTGATCGAGGTTGGTGGTGCGGAAACGATAGAGATATTGGTCCAAGTGGGTGCTGTTGGGCTTCTGAGTGACGTCAGCCAGGGGCTGGCTGTGGAAGGAGGTAGCCAAGGAAGCCCGTGTTAGTCTCATCCTAATCCAATAGCCCGATTACCACTTTTTCCCTACTTAAAACCGAAGAACACGGTGGCCGGATGCCTTCAAAGCTGACCCCAGCCAGAGCTTAGAACAACTCAAAGAAGATGGGAAGAGGTGGTGAGACCACCTGGCCCAGAGAATTGCCAAGAATCGGACACGACTGAATGGATAACAACATCATCATCATCATCTCTATTTAACTATTTAATTATTATTACGTTGTTGTTGTTATTACTATATCTATGAATGTTGTTGTGGTTATATGTTATACAATTATGTAAGCAATTGACCGGGACATTACACTCTTCACAGAGCCCAGAAGTCCTTGGGCTGGGAGGAGGAGCGTTGGGGTCTTGGGTTGACCAGACAGAGGAGGCTTCTAATCCTCTGGACAATCATCTCTTTGAAAGAAAAACAAACATTTTGTCCTTCCACATGAGCACAAAATAACATTTTTTTTCTGCTGGGTTATTTTCGGCTGTTGTGGAAACCCGTCCTGTTTATTTGTCTTTCCACCAACTCAATTAGAGAAATCCCTGAGGAAGTTTTAATGTTGGAGCGAGCTGAGCAACCATCTTCCGCCTTCCCTTTCATTCCTGGAATTTGCTGTCGTTTCTCTGTTTGGGGGGAAACAAGGTTTCCATCCTCGCCCATTTTTTTCACACGCGCCTCTTGTTTTGGATTTCAATCACGGGGAGGACAGGAATATGGCCTTGCTTGGGAACAGTGTTTCCTTAAAAACAATGTGGCTGTGATTTCACGCATGGATCGGTTGGGGTCTGGGCATGGAGGCGCAAACAGGGCAGAGGGATGGGATCGGATGGGGGACCACCAGGAAATGTCACGGTTGGGAAATTGAAAAATTACCCTGGGAAAAAGCAGCTGGTTCCCTTGATGCATACGAAAAGGGTGAACTGATGTGATGAGCAGATGACAAGCTGAGTTCAAGTGAATTTTGATTGACTAGGTCAGTGCTTGTCAACTTTGGAGACTTTATGATAGGGGACTTCAACTCCCAGAATTCCCTAGCAAAGCTGGCTGGGGAATTCTGGGAGTTGAAGTCCCCCTGTCTTAAACTGGATGATGCTAAGCAGGGACAGTTCGTAATTAATATTTAAGGCAGTCCTGGTCTCAGACCCAGGACTAAATTTGCCTGGTTAAAAACCATCGGTGGGAAACTGCTTCTAGGAAGCTGCCAAGAAAACTTTGTGGACCTGTCTATGGAGCCCTTTTAAAAGATCATCCTGGACTTCTGAAGACTCCCCCCCCTTTTTTTTTTTAATCCTGCTGCAGCATTCCGGGAAATCCAGAGCAAAGCAGGGAAGGGAGGGAGGGAGGAAAAATTGCAAACATTGTAGGACTGAAATGGGTGATCTTCTCTGGGGGGTTTTCCTCACTTGCCTTAATTTGAAGAGGACAAATCTCTTAGGGATTCCTTGCCTGTTCCCAGCCCTTCAAAGGGGAAGGTAATATTTTTGGGGTGGGGGGTAGAGGTCTCTTCTTTCCCGCCCCATCAGTCCATCCAGCCCCCTTGGCCCAGGGAGCCAAATGCCTTTTGGGATGGGGGTCTCTGCAATTTGAAGAAGAGATTGGACAGCCCTTTGTCTGACATGGTCTAGAGCAGGGGGTTGGACTAGAAGACCTCCAAGGTCCCTTCCGACTCGGCTATTGATTATGTTATTCTGTTGTTCTGTTGTTCAGTTATTCCACATTCTAAAACACACCATTTCTAAACTTTGGGTGACCCTGTTTAGAAAGAGGACACTCCAGGAACATTACAAGATTTACTTAATTCTGGTTTGTGTAATGTTTTAATGTTTGGCATCTCTTTTTTCATAATAGTCATAAACAGCCTTGTCAGCAAGGCTGACAAAAAAATTTGAAAGGAAAGGAAAGGAAAGGAAAGGAAAGGAAAGGAAAGGAAAGGAAAGGAAAGGAAAGGAAAGGAAAGGAAAGGAAAGGACAGGGAAGGAAGAAAGGGGAAGGGAAGGGAAGGGAAGGGAAGGGAAGGGAAGAAGGAAGGAAGGAAGGAAGGAAGGAAGGAAGGAAGGAAGGAAGGAAGGAAGGAAGGAAGGAAGGAAGGAAGAAAAAGAAAGAAAGAAAGAAAGAAAGAAAGAAAGAAAGAAAGAAAGAAAGAAAGAAAGAAAGAAAGAAAGAAAGAAGGAGGCATCTGGAGCATGACTTCACAGAGGCTTTGAACCTGAAGGGGTCCAAACCAGGAGCTTCGAGAGGAGGAGGGGGGCTGTTCTCCACCCCCTCCCCATGCCTGCGGACGGGAGACCTCCTCCTCGAGTGAAGGCTGTGCCAGGCCACAGCCACACAAAGAGCCCATTCAGGCCAGAGGGGGAATTTATGACCTGGCTCCAGCATCACCTTTTCAACTCGGGGCCTCCAGAGGAGCCCGTGCCCACCAATGGACGGCATTCCTCAGCCCCGGGACCCCCTCCAAGGTAAACAAACAAGCTTGTCATGGAGCCTCCCAGGGGCTCGTGGCCTGGCCACACACACACACACACTCACACACACACCACTGCACGCCTACCTGCAGTCCATCATGAGCTCATCCAGCATCTGAGCCACCAGGGTGTCCAAGGTGCTGGCAGAACGCTGGGCTTTGTGGGCCAGGTGGACCAGCTCCAAGTTGGCAGCCTGCATTGGGCAGAGAGCAGAAATGCCACAGGCCGCTGAGGGAGGTGGTCTGGCAGCCCTCTGGCTGGCCCATGGGGCAGCTGAAGGACACATACGCACACAGGGCACCACCCAGCCTCTTGTGCTGCAGCCATCAGGAGCCCCCAGACCTCTCTCTGACCATCCTGGGCAGCCCCTTGGAAGGGTCCTTGGTGCTTCCTGAGCTTGGTCACTTTCTGGCAGACGTTAGCACTGATTATGTTCCCTAATTGGGTCGTGAAATGTTTACAAGACAACAATCAAGGTCAGAGAGCACCAAGAACCCCACAATTCTCCCCCTCCTCCTCCTCCTTCCCCCCAACAGAATTTCATTTTTAATGTGTGCCAGAGTCCCACAGAAAGTTATCTTATCTCCTCCTCCTCCTCCTCTCTGCAAAACCCCCCTCCCTTCTAACACTGATGATGTTCCCTAGTTGGGTCACGAAACGTCTGCGAGGAAACCATCCAGCTCAGAGAGCACCAGGGACCCCTCCTTTCAATCCTGAGCCACAAAGATTCTCCTTTATTAGCCCCTTTCGAGACCCAGTCCCATTCGACACGCGTTTAACTCAATTAATGCCCACGTGCGACTTCAGATGCTGCCAACTCAGCATTCTCCTGCCGACTGTGGTCAGAAAGGCGAGATGGAGGCCGTGCTGGTGCGATCCATGTTCCGCCTGGTTTTTTAAGAGCACCGCTTACAAGACAGGATCGGCTCGTTCTACTAACTGACCGAGACCCCAGAGAAAAGCAGAATCTCTTCTGGACACTAACTGGGGGCCTCCAATACTAGCCTTCTCGGCCCCAAGCACTCACCAGCCGGTCTGCAGCCCTGGCAAGAAGATTCTGGGCATCCATCCTGTGGCTGCTGTCCTCCCAGTAGGAGGAGAGGACCACCACTGGTTTCACGTTGCCCCAGGGAAGGTAGTAATACTGACAGCCTGCAGATGGGAAAGGCAGAGAGGCCTCCGTTTATTTATTGATTACATTTCTATACCAGCCACCTCGCCTGAGTGGCTCTCCGCCTGTAGGAGAAGAGCTGAGAGAGCTGGGGGCAGAGTTACGCAAGTCATCAGCCTAGAATCCTTACATTCCCACAAACCATCTAAATCCAAGCCCTCTTGAATTCCACGGGCCCTTCTCTGGTGCCAATTTCATATTGTACATCAGTTGACTAGATTCTTGGGTGCAGGCTTGAGCAATGAATCAATTTAACTGGATCGTATGTGTGATCCTCATCCTTCATGCCTGACACCACTCAAGAAGCAGGAAGTTCTTATGGAAGGCTTTGCATTTTTTATATATATATAATATTTAGATAGATAGATAGATAGATAGATAGATAGATAGATAGATAGATAGATAGATAGATAGATAATAGATGGATGGATGGATGGATAGATAATAGATAAGATAGATAGAAAGACAGACAGACAGACAGACAGACAGATAAATGATGGATGGATGGAGAGATGATAGATAGATAGATGATGGATGGATGGATAATAGGTGGATGGATGAATGGATAGATGATAGATAAGATAGATAGATAGATAGATAGATAGATAGATAGATAGACAGACAGACAGACAGAAAGACAGACAGACAGACAGACAGACAGACGATGGATGGATGGATAATAGATGGATGGATGGATGGATAGATAGACAGACAGACAGACAGGTGATGGATAGATGGATAACAGATGGATGGATGAATGGATAGATAGAAAGACAGACAGACAGACAGATGATGGATGGATGAATGAATGAATAGCTAGATAGACAGACAGACAGACAGACAGACAGACGATGGATGGATAATAGATGGATGGATGAATGGATAGATGATAGATAGATAGATAGATAGATAGATAGATAGATAGATAGATAGATAGATAGAGAGCTAGAGGTAGAGGTAGAGATTAGAGGTAGAGATAGAGATAGAGATATAATAAAATATTATATAAAATATTATATATAAAAATGCAAATATATACAGAATTGAGTCAGTGAAGCCTGTCACCATGGCATGACCACTTTCATTAGACCAATGTTTCTCCACCTTGGCATCTTGAACATAGGTGGACCTCAAAGCCGGTTTGGGAACTCTGGGAGTTGAAGTCCGCCCATCTTCAAGTCGCCAAGGTGGACAAATATCAGATTAGATGTTGCTCCAGGCACCTTCCAAGCCCACCATCCTACCAATCCATGAACACCCTCAGGATGGATCAAGAGTTTTGTAATTTTCAGATCTTCTCTTCCTTGAAGAAGGCCCAGCTGAGAAGGGAGGATCACGATAAGCACGCCATCCCATCCAGGAGTCACAAGATCAAAGATCTCCCGTTCCAGAATAAATCTCTGGTGACCCACCCGAATTCGATCTCCGGTTCTGCTCTCCGTGGTCCACCTGCCTGTGGCTCCCACCTCCTTCCTTACCATCAAAGATCGCCCGGCTGAACTGCGTGGTGGACGCCAGCGGCAGGCAGGTGTTGTCAAATTTGTTTCCGTAGTTGCCGATGCTGACCTCAAACTGGATGGCGTCACCCACGCCCTGCAGCATGGTGGCCGAGTAGAAGGCGGCAAAAAGGTTGTATTTCCGCCGACGGAGGTATTTCTGAAAAAGACAAGAGAAGGGGGGTCATTCTTGGAGAAGCCCACCCTACATACTCCAGTCTGGACTAAGAGCCACTACTGGGATTTGTACAGGTAGCCTTCAACTTACAACAGTTTGCTTAGTGACCGCTCAAAGTTACAACAGCACTGGAAAGAAAGAGACTTAGGGCCGTGTTTCACACTTACGACCGTTCCAGCATCCCTGGGGTCAGGGGATCCAAATTTGGACACTTGGCAACTGACTCATATTTATGACGGTCTCAGTGTCCAAGGGTCACGTGAGGCTCCCCCTTTTGCGACCTCCTGACAAACAAAGTCGATGAGGAAACCTGATTCACTTAACAACCGTCCGACTAACTAAACCACCACCGTGATTCTCATAACAACTGTTGTCAAGAAAAGTTGCAAAACAAGGCAAAATTCACTTAACAACGGTCTCGCTCAGCAACAGGGAGTTTTGGGCTCAATTGTGGTCATAAGTCGAGGACTAGCTGTAACACAAAGTTTAAAAGTGCTTTAAAAAAAACCCCACCATTAAAATGAGAATAAAAATGTTAAAATTTAAAAACCAAAGATTGGCAGCTTGGGGGGGAGGGTCTTCTCTCTGCCCCATCAGCCACCCCCAATGTAGCTGGTCCCTGTCAGGGCTCTTCCAGAAGTCCAGTGGGGGGGAGCGGTTTAGTGGCAGGTGCAAGAAGTCAGGAACCAGGACAGACATTAAAAGCACTACTAGTTTATGTCCCTCTTCCTGGACACAAGAATCTGATCTACTAACGGTCAAGCAGAGAAGAGTCAACAGGCTTCAAGGCAGCCTGGACTTAGGTCTCCTATGGGGGCGTAGAGACTCTAAACTGATGGTGTGTTTGACTCCACCAGCCTCAGCCTCGTCATCTTTTACAGAAGGGGTCTCCAAACGTGACCACTTTAAGACTTGTGGACTAGCTTTGCTAGCCTAGGAATTCTGGGAGTTGAAGTCCACAAGTCTTAAAGTGGTCACGTTTGGAGACCCCAGCCCTAGATGATCACTTAAGAATACACCCCCCTTTCACTGAAAAGAAGATGAAGACGTTAATGGCCATGGCATCTCCACAGGAGGTCTACGGCATGAAAGCTTTACCTCCACTCTCAGGATGTCATCAGCAGGAATGTCCCCCAACTTCTGCTCAACGTGATCCACCAGCTTGGTCTCCAGCTCCACCAGCAGTCGGCCACGATAGGCCACGCCTTCTCCCTTGGGATATAAGAATGAGCCCATGAGAAGGTCCCCCCGCCCTTCACACAAGCCAGCTCTCGCTTCCAACTTGGCCAACTGAGTGAACCCAACTGCTTCTCCAGGGTTGCACGCCAGCTACTAAGAAGAGTTGTCTCACCTTGCCACTGTTGAGCTCTTCATAAGGGTCAGGGAAGCCGGTGAACTCCCTCGGACTGCCGTAGAGATTGATGTAACAGGGGCCAAAGGTGGGCAGGAAGCCAAGACCATCATCAACTGTGGAAAGAAACCCATGAAGGTGGAACTACGGAGACCATTGTCTACCTGAAATAACCTATTTTAGAGTCCACCCAAATCTTCTTCTACCCAAACAGAAGCAGGAGGTTTCTGAATCTTTTGAATTGAGAAGAAATCCTTGTATTTTTTTTTTCAACTCATGACATTAAACCCAGGTGAGAAGGGACATGCTGGCCATTTTTTCTCAGTTATGGATGTGAGTTACTCACATCCATACCGTGATCCCTGCCTTCTGGATTTCTAGCAATCAAAGCAAGGTATCCACCCTCAGAAGGCCACCAGTAGAGAAACTCAATGACTACACTCATGGTTTGGAGATCCCTTCACCAGAACCAGATAAATTTGCAGCCAACTTCCCAGATTGAGTATTTTTCTCATGCTATATTTGCACAAAGGTCCATCCTGTTCCATAAGTGCTTCTCCACCTTGGCAAGTGGAAGGCAGGTGGACTTCAACTTCCAGCAAAGCTAGCTGGGGAATTCTGGGAGTTGAAGTCCACCCATCTTCTCTACCTGCCAAGGTGGAGAAACGCTGAAGAAGCAAGAGAGAACTACAATGTTGGACTGGGGAATTCTGGGAGCTGAAGTCCACCCATCTTCAAGTCATCAAAGCTGAGACACATTGTGTGTCAGCGTTCCAGAAAAACCCCAACTCCGAGGAAAGACGCAGAAGCCAGCATTTTTCAAAGTTCCATTTACTAGAATAGGTAAACTGGCACATCTGGGAAAACCTGAATCTGAGAGGTCCGGGTTTTCCCTCAGTAAATCAAAACCCCCAAAACCTTCCCCTCAGTCCTCAGTCGATCACATGCTCCAATCAACCACCGTCCCATCTCGAGACCTCACTCCGACCACTCCTTCTCCAGATGCAAGATCGCCCTGAGCTTGACCAACAGGAAGAATGCTATTATGTCTACAAACAACCCCTCTACTAAATCCCCCCTCCCCACTTTCCCACACAGGAGAAGGTGGCAGCATGGAAGCTTCCGGGCTCATACGGCTTCCAAAGCTGACATTGTGCAGGAGAGATGGCAGGAGAAAAGGACACCCAGCCCCTTCAGAAAGATCAACCCCAAATCTCCCTCTTTCGCAGAGTTAGCCATGCACAATCACATCGAGTGAGGATTTAAACTGGGATTACAGATCAAAGCAAGGTTGATGATGATCATCACCCCAAGGGAGTCACATGCCTTCCCCGACTGACGTCACGTGCATCGTGCATTCAAGGGTTGCAATTTGGATTCCAAAATGATTTTCAG
Organism: Pantherophis guttatus; assembly: GCF_029531705.1. The sequence goes on from NW_026844080.1 coordinate 1,074,779, forward strand.
AAATATATGATTCGTTTCAGAAATACACTCAGGAGTTGGGGTGGGGGGAGAGAGAGTCATGCTAAGGACATACTGTCTGTTGCTTTGAGGAGTTTCGTAGTGGCGGGAAACTCATCTGAAGCACAAAGAAAGAGGGGGGGAAAGTGAAAAAGTGAAGTCCTTTTGGGTGGTGTACATCACAGCTTCTGCTAAAGAAGAGGGCATCTGAGACCATCTGAGAGATGGGTAAAAATGAAGAGGTGGCTTTTTAATAGAATGACAGAGCTGGAAGGGACCGTGGAGGTCTTCTAGTCCAACCCTCTGCTCAAGCAGGACAGCCCTCTACCATTTCAGACAAATGGCTGTCCAGTCTCTTCTTAAAAGCCGCCAGTGAGGGAGCCCCCACAGCTTCTGAAGGAAAGCCATTTCTCTGATTAACTGTTCTAATTCTGAATAAATTGCTCCTTATTTCTAGGTTGTTTCTCTCCTTGATTAGTTTCCACCTGTTGCTTCTTGTCCTGCCTTCAGACGCTTTGGAGAATAGGTTGCACCTCTCTTCCTTGTGGCAGCCTCCCAAATATTGGAAGGCTGCTCTCATATTTATTTATTATTTATTTTATTTATTTATTAAATTTATTAAATATCACCCCAGTCCTTCTTTTCACTAGATTAGACATACCCCATTCCTGCAACTGTTCTTTGTATATTTTAGCTTCCAGTCCCCTAACCATCTTTGTGGCTCTTCTCTGCCCTCTTCCCAGTCCAACTGCTTGGGAAGAACCTGGCCCAGGAAAACTCAAATCGCAGAGGTCGCAACTCAGTGCTGTGGACAGCACAGGAAGAGCCTTGCCTTGGTCCTGCCGTGGTCTCCACAGATGGCTCACCAGCCCTGGACTAGAGAGCCCATCAGCCACTCCCTCTGGCCTCCGGGGAACCTGAGGTTGGCTCGCTCGGGCAACAGAAGCTCCCATCTGCCACCTTGCCAGCTAAGTGCCAAGGCAGCCGGGGGAATCTGGGCCCTCTGAACCTGCTCACCTTCCAGTTCTCCTCCCGGAGCAGAGATTTTGGACATGCAGAGGTAGCTGGTGCCGATGATGTCATTGTGGGTGACCCGGTCCCTGCAAAATAAAATGTTGACCCAGTTCCCTGCTAGCCACGATACCTTCCCACTAGGATCAAAGCTCTCAGCACAATGGGAGAACCTGCAGCCCTGGTAGCTCTGGGACTCTTGTAGCGAGGAAAATCTGAACCCGAGGAGGAGGAGGAAAAGGAGGAGGTGGAGGCTGAGGAGGAGGAAGAAGAAGAAGAGGAGGAACATGAGGAGGAGAAGGAGGAGGAGGAGGAGGAACAGGGGAAGAGGAAGAGGAGGAGAACGAGGAGAAAGAGAAGCAGGAGAAGGAGGAAGAGAAGGAGGAGGAGGAACATGGGGAAGAGGAGGAGGAGGAAGAAGAAGAGGAGGAGGAAGAAGAAGAGGAGAAAGAGGAGGAGGAGGAAGAGGAAGAGGGGGAAGGGGAAGGGGAGGAAGAAAAAGACTGTGGGGGTCCTTGGTGCTCTCTGAGCTTGTATGTTTTCTTGTAGACATTTCATGACCCAAGTAGGTAACATCCTCAGTGCTAGAAGGAAATGGAGTTTACTCAAACTGCGCAGAATCCCCATGGTTTTTGGGGGCTTACAAAAAGGGTAGGATTGAACTGCAGCCCCCAGCTAGAAACAAGGATGCCTGGCCACTTTTCCTGTCCCAAACCTTGCAAACGGGGGGATCGAGTTATAAGTGAGGGACCCAGGCGGAATCCGATCCCTGGCTCCTCACTCTTTACTCACCAGTCCATGACGCGGATCCTCATCCTTTCACACATGGAGGGAAACTGCAGGGAAGAGCAGAAGGGGCCGGGTCAGGGAGAGGCTTCGGGGAAAGAGAGGATGCTGAAAAGACGGGGGGGCCTCTGGGGTCTCACCATGGCAGGCAGCGTGATGATCTGGTTCCACTGCGGATTGGCATTCTTCTCCACAATCTTGCTACAGAGCTACTCAGAGGAAGGAAAGACACCCATGAGTAAGAGCCCCCTCTCCGCTCCTCTTGGGGGTCCCACTACCCACCCCTAGGCAGAAATCCGGCTCAACTGGGAAACAAGACAACAGGCAGCCCTCAAGTTATGACCACAATTGAACCCAATGTTTCTGTAGCTAAGCAAGACCGTTGTTAAGTGAGTTTGGCCCCTGTTTTACGGCCAATTTGGCCACAGTAGTTAAGCGAATCTCCGTGGTTGCTAAGTCAGTGACACTGTTGTTAAGTGAATCTGGCTTCCCTGTTGACTTTGTTTGTCAGAAGGTCGCAAAAGGGAATCACGTGACCTTGGGACACAGCAGTCGTCATAAATATGAGTCAGCTGCCAAGCGTCTGAATTTTGATCACGTGACTATGAGGGATGCTGCAACCGTTGCAGGTGTGAAAAACATCATATTTAAATGAACAATTGTAAGTCGAGGACTGCCTTTATGCCCGCACTTATTAATTTATCTTTGAATTTCATTCCCTCTTTCTACGCCATAGAGAGATCCCTTATGGGAAACAGCTCCAGTTTTAGGCAGAGCTTCCAAAGGGCCACGAAGCTCCCAAGGATTTTAGGAAAGGAAATAGGAAGAAGACTTTCCCTCATAATCCTGGAAGGGACCTTGGAGGTCTTCTAGTCCAACCCCCTGCTCAACCAGGAGACCTGGCCTAGACCACTTCAGACAAATGGTTGTCAACCTCTTCTTAAAAACCTCCAGTGTTGGAGCATTCACAACTTCTGGTGGCAAGCTGTTCCACTGATTAATTGTTCTAACTGTGAGGAAATTTCTCTTCAATTCCAGGTTGCTTCTCTCCTTGATTAGTTTCCATCCGTTGAGTCTTCTCCTGCCTTCAGGGGCTTTGGAGAATAATTTGACCCCCTTCTTCTTTGGGGCAGCCCCTCAAATACTGGAAGACTGCTATCATGTCGTCGTCCCCCCTCCCTTTTTTTTTCTAGACTAGCCAAGCGCAAATCCTGCCACCGTTCTTCGTATGTTTTAGTCTCCAGGCCTTTAATCCTCTTAGTTGCTCTTTTCCGCACTTTTCCCAAAATCTCAACCTCTTTTTTGTAATGTGGTGACCCAAACTGGATGCAGAATATTCCGGGTGTGGGCTTCCCAAGGCTTTATACAGTGGCACTAAGACTTCACATGATTTTGGTTCTCTGCCTCTGTTGCCAAGGATCGTCTTAGCTTTTTTGGCTGCTGCTGTTAATGACACTGGGGGGAGAGGGGTGGGGGGGTGTAGACAACGTACCGTTTTCCCTGCAAAGGTAACTTCCACAAAGGGATCCACCAGGTTCTTCTTGTTGCTTTCAAAGCCAAAGATCTGCTTGACGCTGTCCATCACCGCATCGTCCACTATAATGATAAAATCATGAGGTTAGAAGGGACCTGGGAGCAGAGGCTGGTGAATGGGGCCGGAAGGTGGGGATCGGAAGGAAGGAAGGAAGGGAGGGAGGGAGGGAGGGAGGGAAGGAAGGAAGGAAGGAAGGAAGGAAGGAAGGAAGGAAGGAAGGAAGGAAGGAAGGAAGGAAGGAAGGAAGGACAGGGAGAGAGGGAGAGAGGGAAGGGGGAGGGAAGGAAGGAAGGAAGGAAGTAGAGGGAGAGAGGGAGGGTGGGAGGAAGGAAGAGGTAATCCTCAATTTACAACCAGAATTGAGTCTAAAATTTCTGTTGCTAAGCAAAACATTTGTTAAGTGAGTTTTGCCCCATTCTACAATCTTTCCAGCCATACTTGTTAAGTGAATCTCTGCTGTTGTTAAGTTGGTAACATGGTTGTTAAATGAATATGGCTTTACTTTTCAGAAGGTTGCAAATGGGGATCACATGACCCCAGGACCCTGCAACCATCGTAAGTCCTTGCCAGTTGCCAAGCATCGGAATTTTGATCATGTGACCCTGGGGATCCTGCAACGGTCTTAAGTGCAAAAAACAGTCATAAGTCCCTTTTTTGCAGTGCCATTGTAACTTTGAACGGTCACTAAATGAAGTGTTGTAAGTTGAGAACCACTTGTATATATGTCATAAATAGGACAGGACAGGACAGAATAGAAAATAGAGTGGAGGAGAGGAGAGGAGAGGAGAGGAGAGGAGAGGAGAGGAGAGGAGGAAGACAGAAGAGAGTAGAGTAGAGTAGAGTAGAGTAGAGTAGAGTAGAGTAGAGTAGAGTAGAGTAGAGTAGAACCAGACAGGACAGGACAGAAAATAGAATAGAGTATTCTTCATCATCGTCTTAAGGAACCAGGAATATCAAAGGAGGAATCAGGGGGTTGAGTTCTGGATCCTTCCCTGATCAACATTTCTATTATCCCTTGAATGAGGAGGTGACCCCTACAGGAATCTTTATCCCATTTGCAGGTGCCCCACATTGGCCTAGGCCTAGCTTAGAAGTGAGAAGAACAGCTCAGAACAATTTGGACAGAGCAGAGGAATCTGTCCAATCCATTTTCCCCAGAGCCACCTGGAGGAGCTTTCTGACATATAAAGATTCAAGCATCTGTTGGGTAAAGAAGCAGCTGCAAAGCTGCCCGTCCTCAGTGAGGAGAACCACGTACCTCCAGGGGCACCAGGGGGCTACGGGAAAGAGGCTCATGGAGACCTCTTGAGATACATTGCCTCTAACTGGAAACTTAGTTCACCTCCTGGGAGATCCTGTACCTTAAGCCTCTCGCGTCAATAAATCTTGTTAAAGAAAACCATCTGATCCAATCTGGGTCAGTCACCGGGACTGGAGGTTTTGTCTTCCGAGCTTGTCACATCAATGCAAGACTCATGCTGGAGCCCATCTTCAGGGAACTTCTCTCTCTCTCTCTAGCAGAATAGAATAGGATGGAGCTGGGAGGGACCTCGGAGGTCTTCTAGTCCAGCCCCCTGCTCAAGAAGCAGAACCCATACTAGTTCAGGTAAATGACTGTCTAGACATTTCTTGAAAGCCTCCAGTGATGGAGCGCCCACAACTTCTGGTGGCAAGCTGTTCCACTGGTTAATTGTCCTCACTGTTAGGAAGTTTCTCCTTAATTCCAGGTTGACAAGCCCGGAAGACCAAACCTCCAGTCCCGGAGACCAACCCAGATTGGATCCTGCAACATTATCCTGGGACCATGGAGGTTGGCCTTTATTCGTGAAAAATGTCCGAATCGCGCTTTGAAAAAGGACCGAATTCTGTTCAATTTGTCCTTGTTCTTACAAAGCAGACCCAACAGCCATCCAGAACCAGATGCCTTCCGGGATGTTGAATAAGATACCCCATCATCCACAACCGAGGGGAAGGGGCCTTCAGAGTTTTACTTCCATTATTCCAGTCCATAAAGCATCTCCTCCCCTCGCCACCCTCCACCCCACCACTCACTCTGGGGCAGGTCTTCTGCTCGATAGACCTTGAGGGAGAAGTGGGCTCCACGGAGAGCCACGCCAGGCGGCTTGAAGACGTTGCCCTCGATGTCCTCTTTCTCCTCGGCAGCTTCCTTCTTCTCCATCTGTGGAGAGGGTGGGAGGACGAATGAAGCGCCCGCCTGCCTTGGCACTGACTGGGGCACCTAAAGGACCCCCCGACTCTCTGCAGGCGCCTTTCCATCTTCTCAGGCACACCTGGGGCCCTCCTGGAATTCCTTCTCCGCTTGGTTCCCTCCTTCCCGGCCCTGATAATTCCACCCAAGGAGACCTTTTTACTAGCCCAGGTGATACGGGAGGGAAGACTGCAAAGCCATCTTTGGCATCTTAGCATCATGTTCTTCTCTTTTTCGTTTGCATGTATTTCAAATAGAATTATATTAGCATTGTAGGCTGATGCAACACCCCATAATGCTCTCCGGCCCCTGTCTAAGCGGTTTAAAGAGTCAGCCTCTTGCCCCCCAACCATCTGGGTCCTCATTTTACCCACCTCGGAAGGAGGGAAGGCTTTGAGCCGGTCAGGATCGAACTGCCCGCAGTGGGCAGAGTTTGCCTGCAATGCTGCAATCTAACCACTGTGTCACCAGGGCTCTTCAATGTTGAAAACAAATTTAATCATTTTTACAATGTGTTCAATGAATGGCAAGTTTTCTCAGGGTGGGTTATATAACCCAGATATTACCCATTTCAAAAGAAGAGAATGTTTTGTAGGTCAGGTTGAACTTTGAATAAGCCTGATCTGGGTTGTTTTCTTGCAGCCCCAACGGGTTTCATTACCCAACTAGGTAACATCATCAAAGGTAGGAGGGAGTGGGGTTTGGGAGGTGGAAGAGGAGGAGGAGGAGGAGGAGGAGACTGTGGGGTCCTTGATGCTCTCTGAGCTTGGCTGTTTTCTTGCAGACATTTCATGACCCAACTAGGTAACATCATCAGTGGTAGAAGGGAGTGGGATTTGTGGAGTGGAAGTGAAAGTGAAGTGGTAGGAGGGGAAGCGTAGGAGGGTGAGCAAGAGGAAGAGGAAGGGAGAGGAGGAAGAGGAGGAGGACCATGGGGTCCCTGGCGCTCTCTGAACTTGGTTGTTTCCTTGCAGACATTTCATTACCGAACTAGATAACATTATCAGTGTAACATGTCTGTGCCTGCCAGATCCAGGGGCGATCAGTATGAGATGAACTCTATGATTGTCCTTGAATTTGGAGTGTCTCACTTGCCCTCAGGGGACCTTTCTGTGGCCTTCCAAAGAGGCAACTCCTTGAAGTCAGCCAACTTTCCCCATGAAGAAGGGGGCATCCGGTCGGAATGCCCCCTCCCCTCTGTTGCACCGCGGACCTCACCGGGAGACATGGAGGCCACCTACCTGAAGGCCCCTCCACCAAGGAGGAGAGGCCGCTTGGGGGGGGATCCCCTTTTTCCAAGTCTGACCCCCTTTCATGGAAATACTCACGGGGGCTTCATCCCCAGGGCCGAGGACATATAAGCTGACTTTCAGGTAGCCTCTGGCGCCGGCCGAGAAATCCTCTGGATCCGACAGCAGCAGCCATTTCCGGAGGAAGCAGTGCCCTGGGGGCAGAGGAGGAGGAGACCTAAATCACATTTATACCCCACGATTCACCCACCTCATCGGATAAAACGGTCTGGTAAAATGAAGGAATGGTTGACATTAACAATTCGTGCTCCTTTTTCCTTTCCGGAATCGAGGGGCATTTATTTGGCAATGAACGCTACCCCTAGAGCTCTGGGTCAACGAATCTAGCATCGTCCATATCAGGGGTCTCCAACCTTGGCCACTTTAAGACTTCAACTCCCAGAATTCCTCAGCCAGCTTGTGGACTTCAACTCCCGAATTCCTCTGGCCGAGGAATTCTGGGAATTGAAGTCCACAAGTCTTAAAGTGGCCGAGGTTGGAGACCCCTGGTCCATATAATAAGAGTTTAAAAGGACTCCTGGACTTACAACCATTTATTTAGTGACCTCGCAGGATTGTTGTTGTGGGGAAAAGAGGAGGAGGAAGGAGCAGTATGTATGTTCGCCACCTTGAGTTATTTGTAAATGTAACTAACTAACTAAATAAAATAAAATATATATAAATACAGGTAGTCCTCCACCTACCACCACCATTGAGCCCAAAACCTCTGTTGCTAAGCGAGACAGTGGATAAGTGAGTTTTGACCCATTTTACAATCTTTCTTTCACCAGTTGTTCAGTGAAACACTGAAGTTGTTAAGTTAGGAACCATGGTTGTTAAGTGAATCCGGCTTCCCTATGGACTCATCAGGAGGTCGCAAAAGGGGAAATCACGTGACCCCGGGACACTGCGACTGTCATAAATGTGAGTTGGTTGCCGAGCTCCAGAATTTTGATCCCGCGACCATGGGGGATGCTGCAATGGTCGAAGTGTGAAAAACGGTCATAAGTCCCTTTTTTCAGTGCTGTTGTCACTTTGAATGGTCACTAAATAAACTATCGTAAGTCGAGGACTGTCTCTAAATCTCAACCTTGGAAGCTTGAAGATGGGTGGACTTCAACTCCCAGAATCCCCCAGCCAGCGCTGCTGGCTGGGGGATTCTGGGAGTTGAAGTCCACCCATCTTCAAGCTTCCAAGGTTGAGAAACACTGCTCAAGAATCGTTTGGAGGTAGTTGTGGGTTCCACTTACATTTGCTACCCTCACGCACAGCTCTTCTGTGCATGCGCAGAGCGCCCGTGATGACATCCAGGTTAGAAACCCACCACTGTTTGGAGGTCACGACCCCCCCTTGAACTAGCAACCAATGCAGCCCCCAACTGACATTTTGCTGAAGGAACTTTCTTTGTATTCGGCTGCTCTGGAAAAAAAACCCAGAATTTGTCCCTTTCTTTTATTCTTCTTTCTACACTTCTTTTCTCCATTTTTCCCTTTCTATTGGTATCATTTTATCTTATTGTAAACCGTAATAAGGACATTCCGCCGTATTTGTCTGTTCCTTGCTAATGCAACCCATTCATTTCCACCCAGGATGAGCCTTCCTCAGTTCCACTCACTGGGTTCAGCATAAATTGTTCCAACGTCCACCTGGAAGACATAAGCACAAGGACCCTCAGGCTGGACCTCACCGCTCCCCAGAAGACCCCTCTGTCCTCACCCCCGCACCCAGGACACACAGCCAGACCCCCCCAGGTTTCGAGGTCATCTCAAATAAATTGCATTTCAAACAAAGTCTTTGAAGAAAAAATCCCATTTATTAAGCATGACATTCTACCTCCGACTCATCGAAGCCAACACTGACTTCCGGACCCAAAACCCTCCCTTTCCGTTCCCTAACTCCCCTGCACTCATTGGCCATCTTCCAAGTCATTCTACCCCTAATCTACCGCTCCAGCTCAAAGGAATTTCCCCCCTCCCATCCCATCTCCTAGGGGATATTATCTCCAGGGAAAATAAGTAGGTGAAAAGTCAAACGTCCCTTTCCAGACGTCTCCACTTCTCCTTCTTATGTCAGCACTAGAGTAAATGCAGCTTGAAGTGCTGACACTCAATGTCTCTCGCGTTCAGGGGCGCCTCGATGGCCTCTACTCGCCCCTCCCCTCCCAGCCACTCCTCGCCTGCCCACCCGAGCTCCTTAGGGCGTTTCCCTCCAGCCTTCGCCCAAAGCCCAGCACCAGGAGGCTGAAACAGACCCCAAGTCAGAATTTCTGCCCCCCTCCGACCCACACAAAAATACCCTGAAGGAGGAGACCCTCGCGGACCACCAGTTGGTGACCACTAGACTAGAAGACCTCCAAGGTCCCTTCCAACTCCATTATTCTATATTCTGTCATGTTTCTGCAGATGAGGGTGGCCATTACTTGCTTTGTCTTTGTGACAGTGCGGCACAAGACACAGGAAAGAGAGAGGGTGACAATTGTGCACGACTCCTGGAGGCCTGTCCAAGAAAGTTTTCTCGTAATTATTTGGAGAAACAAAAGAGCTGATTAGGGAGGAAATGACTTACCCGGAATTCTCCAATGACAGAGTCCGTCCGGAGAGAACGAGAGTCAACAACCTGGAGGGGACACAAAAAATGAGCTTCCACTGAAACAACGTGTCCTAAGATGCCAGCTGATCTGCTGCCCCTCGAGGGTCTCCCCAGAGGTGAGCTTAGCATTTGGGCCTAGAGCAGGGGTCTCCAACCTTGGCAACTTTAAGCCTGGAGGACTTCAACTCCCAGAATTCCCCAGCCAGCGCTGGGGAATTCTGGGAGTTGAAGTCCACAAAGCTGGCTGGGGAATTCTGAGAGTTGAAGTCCTCCAAGCTTAAAGTTGCCGAGGTTGGAGACCCCTGGCTTAGAGCAATGCTCCTTGTCCGCACCAACATGTGGCAAGCTTTTGGTGTCCTCCTACAAGCTCTCGTGAACTTCCAGCCAACTTGGGCAGAGATTTCCCAAGACTTCAGGGCAACATTGGAGGCATCTCACAAGGGTTGGTGAGTTTGCAAAAGAAGTCAGAGGATCTGGAGGTACTCAAAGGGAGCTGGCTGATTTCCTTGCAAAAGGAAAATGGGAAACGATGAGATCTAGCACCATCTTAGTCATAAAAGCCAAACGGATGACTTTGGCCCGATGAACAGGAGACGGTGAGTTCTAGTCCCATCTTTGCTATGAAAGCCAAATGGGTGACTTTGGACCAATCACCAGGAGACGGTGAGTTTTAGTCCCGCCTTTGCCATGAAAACTGGCTGGGTGACTTTGAGCCTATCATTAGGAGACAGTGAGTTCTAGTTCTGTCTTAGGCCTGAAAGCCAGCTAGGTGACTTTGGGCCAGTGACCAGGAGATGGTGAGTTCTAGTCCTGCCTTTGCCATGAAAGATAGCTGGGTGACTTCCCTCTGTCTCAGCCCAACCCACCTCATAGGGTGCTGTTGTGGGGAAAACAGAAAGAGGGAAGTGTTGGCTCTATTCACCGCCTTGATTGTAAAACTAATAAACAAATGGGAAACGAAATTGGGGGTGGGGGAGTGAATTCTCACAAATGGAGAATGTGCCTCCCCCGATTAAAGAAAGCTGCCATGGCCTCCCATTGTGTGGGTCACATGTGAGCCATGCATCTAAGAGGAAGACGTCCATCCTAGGCTCCATGATACGTTCTCCGTGTAGGCCAAGGGAAAGGACCCCCAACCCACTTACCGTGAGGAATATGGGCTGGTCGAAAAGCTCCATGGCGGATTCAAAGACGTTGAAGAAAAAGGTCTGCAGGAGACAGAGAGTGGAGGGAAGCTCAGCTGCACCACAAATGCTTTCCCGCCAGGAAGCCCACCCCAAAGGAAGAGTCACACAGGCAGGGGATCCTCTGCTCCCCCCCCCCAAAGTCACCCAAGTTTTAAAAAGTCACAGGACGAGTTGGAGCAATTCTCACAACCAGGGTTTACAATGAAACTCCTTCATGGAGTTTGCCAACACATTCAGGCCCACTGGTTGCATCCTCATGATGCCCCGTGACTTAACCGTGGCCCTATCTAACAAGATGAGATGCAATGGAGAGAAAACTAAGGTTGTACACTTAGGCAAGAAAAAAGAACCAAAGCTACAGGTACAGATTAGGTGAAACCTGGCTCAAAAACAGTAACTGTGAGAGGGAATCTTGGAGTCCTAGTAGATGATCACTTAACTATGAGCCAGCTGTGTGCAGCAGCTGCCAATAAAGCCAACACAGTTCTAGGCTGCATCAACAGAGGGAGAGAATCAAGATCACGTGAAGTGTTAATACCACTTTATAAGGCCTTGGGAAGGCCACGCTTGGAATCCTGAATCCAGTTTTGGTCGCCACACTATAAAAAAAGATATGGAGACACTGGAAAGAGTGCAGAGAAGAGCCACAAAGACGGTTAGAGGACTGGAGGCTAAAATATATAAAGAACGGTTGCAGGAACTGAGCATGTCTCGTTTAATGAAGAGAAGGACCAGGGGTGATATGATTTGTCTGAAATGGTCTAGGGTCTCCTGGGGGTTGGACTAGAAGACCTCCAAGATCCCTTCCAGCTCTGTTATTCTGTTATTCCTAGTTAACCTCGGAATGGGTTTGCAACAGCTTTGTTCCCTAGGCCATCCATCTGGTAAACTCACAGGATTCGTTTCTCTCGCCATGTACATGCATACATCCAAATTAGACTGTGGGTACATGCATAATTTTGTGTTTGTTTGTTTGTTTGTTTATCCTGTCATGTTTATGTTTATATTAGAGGCGGAGACCCTTGGAGAGCTGTATGCAACGTAATTTCATTTTAATGTATGCCGATTAGTGTACATTCAAAGTGACAATAAAGTTACTCTAAGTCCTAACTCTTTTCTCACCTCATCAAAAAAGGGGCCGTTTCCTTTCCGGATCCGGGTTCTCTTGGTCTGCCCCACCGCCGTCACCTTCACCACAGACTTGAGGTTGACCCCAGAGAGCTGCCTCCCTTCAATGACCCGCACCCGGATCTAGAAAGGGGAGGGACAGGAGAAGGAAGAGAAGAGGCCATCAAGGTCTCAAGGGCAGACAAACGGGGCCCTCACCTCAAAGCAGAAGGGGAAGGGAGGAGGTCCCAAGGCTTAGAAGGGCCACCAAGAATGGAACCAAAGGCCTTGGAGATCCTTGCATTCTGCCCTTGGGTTTGCCTCTTTCTCTAACCAAAATCTACAGTGTTTAGCACACTTATTTGATCCAAGCAGTAGGAAATATCTGTAGCTCGGGGTTGGACTGTGGGGTCCTTGGTGCTCTCTGAGCTTAGTGATTTTCTTGCAGGCATCTCATGACCGAACTGGAGAACATCATCAGTGCTAGAAAGGAGGGGGATATGAAGGTGGGGAGGGGGAGGAGGGGGAGGAGAAAGATTGTGGGGTCCCTGGTGCTCTCTAAACCTGGTTGTTTTCTTGCAGACATTTCATCACCCAACTAGGGAATATCATCAGTGCTAGAAAGGAGTGGGGTTTGAAGAGAGGAGGAAGAGGAAGAGGAGGAAGGGATTGTGGGTTTTTTACTGTTCTCTTGCAGACATTTCATTAGCCAACTAGGCCACATCATCAGGGCTAGAGGGAAGTGGGGTTTGCTCTCTGTTTATACACCAATGGTTTGCCTTGTTTGCATTGGTGGGGGTGTTCTTAGTAGTTCCTTGATTAGGAACTACCTTAACCCCAACCCTTAATTAGAAGGTCCTTGCTAGTGATCAACCCCAGTGTAGCGTCCCTGGTGCTCCCTAAACCTGGTTGTTTTCTTGCAGACATTTCATCACCCAACTGGGGAATATCATCAGGACAAAGGAGTGTGGGGTTTGCTCCCCGTTTATTTGCAGAAAGTTGCCCTGCCAGTGTTGATCAGGGTGTGGTGTCCTCCTTGGTAGTTCCTTGATTAGAGTATTGTTTTCTCCCTGATTGTTTGTCTGGATGAAAGAACCACCGAGAAGGAATCCTAGACCTTCACCTAGCTGGCAGAAGGAGACACTGGTTGGACATGTGGATGGGTTCCTCTCCTTTTCACCCTCTAACACAAAGCATCTAGCAATGTCTGCAGGGCATCCAGCCGTGCTGGATCACTGGAGCTTGAAGTATCGGCAGATGTTCTCCAGAAACAATGAGACTCTAATCCAGACCCACCGCTTGAAGCCCCATTTGCCTTCTGAAAGAGGGCAGAGACCGTCTTTAGATCAAGGGCAGAAGCCACCACCAACACCTGCATGGATGGCAGAACCTCCCAAGACCTTCACGAATGTTGCCCGAAGTTGGTTACCTGGAAATCCTGGGGTTTGTTGGAGAGCAGCTTCCGGGAAGCGCTTTTCCTTCTCTTGCTTGCGGGAAGAACGTGAGACGGGGGCCTTTTGGGCAAGGAAGGCTGATCGGGAGCGGAGGGTCTCGCGGGAGGCTCGGCTTCCTCTTCGGTGCCCAGCTGGTCCTCGCTCTCTTCTTCTCCCCCTGTGTCTGCGGAGAAGGAGGTTCACGGTGTTTACTCTCAGGCTTCCCAGGGCGGCTGACAAACTGCCCTCAAAGCAAAGCCACACCAAAGGAGACGACCTTATTTATCGTGGGATTAAATTTCTAAGCATGGCCAGGAAGATGGTGACAAACGTCAGGGACTAAAAAGGCCAGGGGGAAATTCAGGTGTGGGGGGGAATATTTCGGATCAATCTGATTTAGGATTTGATTTTAAGGTATCGGATCTCCTGTTTGAGCAGGAAAGACTAGAAGATCTCCAAGGTCCCTTCAATTCTATTCTTCTGTCATTCTGTTACTCTGCTATTCTGTTGTTCTGTCATTCTGAAATTCTGTTGTTCTGTTACTCTGTTATTATGTTATTATGTTATTATGTTATTATGTTATTCTGATTTTGTGTTATTCTGCTGTTCTGCTATTCTGTTGTTCGGTTGTTCTGATATTCTGCTGATCTGTTACTTTCTCATTCTGATATTCTTTTTTTTTTTTTTATTGAAAAAGTTTTTCAAATACAAGTTTTTCCCCCTTTTCCTCCCTTCTTCCCCAACCCGCCCTCCCCACCCATCCCCCCCTGTGACTTCTTCTTCACAACAATAAGCTAATTCATAATTAATTACATAATATTTTACCATGCTCTTACTCACTCCTCAAAGTACTGACCCTTAGCATAGTATTCTTATAACTCCGCTTTTCTCCGCTTTTCACAATCTACCCTTTTTCTCCTCCCCCAAACTTATAAAATATTATTATTATTACAACAACATAACTTTTACTTTTATATATATTAATTTAACATTTCAAAGCAGCCTTCTCCAAATTTATTCAGTTCTATCCAATTCTTCCACTCCCCAAAATATATGACTTAAAAATCCTTTTTCTTAAACTAATCAATCACTAAACTAGCCTATTTCAACCCAGTTTCCTGCAAGATTACCATGCACTACAATTCTAAATATAATCCACTGCCCACTCTGCTGAAATATACATATATCTATATATACATTCCATTTTATAAAAAGAGAAAAGACAATAACTTTAAATTTATAATTCATTTAGTATCTTCTTTGATGTCTTTCCACTAGATTGTTAAATCCGTCATCCATAATAGGGTAACATAGCATCCTGGTGCAACAGTTTATTCAAAATCTTCAGTCATCTTCTGCCCCCATCAATAATGAATATCCTCATGTATATATAAAAGTAAAAACAACCACCCGAGTGACATTATAATTATATTCCATATAGTTGTAATTGTGGTTTTCATCAGGATTATAAATCCCCATCATCTTAGTGGGTAACAGCCAGATCTTCTGCATGCCCCAGCATGACTCTCTTGCCTTGTAACTCAAAATAGATATAATATATTTATCGGTAAAAGAAATCCAAAATAGATAGTTCAAATCCAACAATGTAAGGCTCTTTCCACATCCCAAAATCACGGCATTGCAGAGATCTGCCACTTTCCTCAAGATAGTATTTAAACGATAATTCGCCTCCAATATCTTTTCACATATTCATTTATTTTTTTTAAAAAAATCCCTGGCTTCACTGTTGCTTGGTTTAGAAACTACTATTTCTACGAGATCTGTTTCTTTTCTTTTTCTTTTGCGGGTTGCATTTCCATCCAGATTTCCTTCCTATTTCCTTCTCATTCTGATATTCTGATTAACGAAAACAAATCCATCACTGCCGTGATGGAACCTTAGCTCGAATTCCCTTGGGACTTTGCTTCAGTTACTCAGTACATTTGCCCAGTTCAGAGCCCTAAAAGGGCAGGGACACCATTAGGCATTGCCAGCCTGATTGGAGGAAAGCAGTGACAAAACACACAAAAATTCCCTCCATCAACTTGTCCATGAAACGGCCACCGGTGATCCCTTCACAGTTTCATTGCTCAGCTCCTGGTCTGCACTGGCCTTCGGGGTAGGACACATTACAAAGCAGAATCAAAAGGAAAAAAGACGCCTTATGCTGACCACCATGATGTAAAAAAGATGTTGGGACTTTGGAAAGAGTGCAGAGAAGAGCAACCAAGAGGATTAGGGGACTGGAGGCTAAAACATATGAAGAATGGTTGCAGGAACTGGGCATGAGAAGAAGGGCTAGGGGTGTCATGAGAGCAGTATTTGAGGGGCTGCCCCAAAGAAGAGGGGGTCAACCTCTTTTCCAAAGCACCTGAAGGCAGGGCCAGAAGCAACGGATGGGAACCAAACAAGGAGAAAAGGAAGCTGAAATTAAGGAGAAAATTCCTAACAGTGAGGACAATTAACCAGGGGAACAGCTTGCCACCAGAAGTTGTGGGTGCTCCATCCCTGGAGGTTTTGAAGAAGAGGTTGGACAGTCATTTGTTAGAAATGTTATAGGGCCGTGTTGGCGAACCTATGGCATGCGTGCCACAGGTGGCACACGGAGCCATATCTGTGGGCACGCGAGCATTGCCCTAGCTCAGCTCCAGCATGCATGCGTACACCAGCCAGCTGATTTTTGGGCCTTTTGGGCCCACCGGAAATCGGGAAACGGGCAGTTTCTGGCCTCCGGGGAGGTGGGGAAGGCCATTTTCGCCCTCCCCAGGCTCCTAGAAAGCCTCTGGAGCCTGGGGAGGGCAAAAATCAGGCCTATTGGGCCCACCGTGCCATCACATGCCAAAAGTGGGGGGAGTGGGGGGGGGGGGTGCGTGCGCGCGGGGGGGGGGGGGGCCATTTTGATTTTGGGGGTTGGCCCCCCTCCGCCCCCCCCCCCCCCGCTCCCCCCCGCTTTTGGCACACAATGGCAAAAAGGTTAGCCATCACTGTGATGGGGTCTCCTGCTTGAACAGCTTCTAGTCCATTCCAACCCTCTCCATCTGCATACTATTTGCCCTGGGACAGAGTTAGGCTGGGATGGTTCACCTCCTTACCTGTCACCGTGTCCAGCTCAGGGAGGGTCGGATTTGGTTCCGGAGGGGCCGGAGGAGGGATGAAAGGAGCTGCTCCCGGGGGTGGCGTGTAGGAGACTTGGAGGATCAGACACCCCTGCAAAATAGAAAGGATCGGATGAAGGGCCTGGATGCTCCCTCAAAAGGAGGCTTAGGTCCAGAGGCTGGGGCAACCAGGACCTCTGTAAAGCAGCTGCTTCTTCATTCAGGCTGATGCGGCTGCTTTAAAGAGAGCCTCCGCCTGAATTCCCAAAACACGACTCCCTCATGGCGATGTTTTTTTTATTATTTACGCACTGCACTGCACAAATCAGAAAAGCCATTGTAACAACAACTTCCCAGCCCTTCCAATCAGTTAACAACCGAACAACCTAACCCGTCTCTGATCTCCACCTTGAAGCAAACCATACGCAATCACCATTCCCCATCGAAACTAGGCAACATCCGCCGTTAAAATGAAACAGGTGGCGACCTAGGAACTGTCACCCTCACGGAGCGTAAGATGTTATAAGAGGGTCCTTCCCGGAACCTTTGAGTCAGGCAGGGAAAATAAATTAAAGCCAACCCTTGCTCGGTGCTCTTCTAGATGCTCTCTAGAACAATGATCCCCAAGCTTGGAGACTTGAAGGTGGGTGGACTTCAACTCCCAGAATTCCCCAGCCAGCCAGAATTCTGGGAGTTGAAGTCCACCCACCTTCAAATCGCCATGCTTATAGCCAAAGCTTTTTTTCCCATTGTCCCATTGTGTTTTTTATTTGCTCATCCTCCGTTTTTAAATTTAGCAAAAAGTTATATACCTTCTTAATTAATTTTTCATCAGAGCTCAACAGTGTCTTATCAAAAGTTGTTTGTCCTATATAAAAGCCGTATTTTTTTCATATCTGTATCATATCTAGAACATTGCCAAGTTTGAGAAGCATTGCATTAAGGCTTTCTCCAGCCATGGACCTCCTCATGTGGTCCTACTGCATCCCCCATAACTCCTGGGAGACCCAGAGCCACTTTGATCTGCTGACCCCGGCCTCTTTCCTCCAGACCAAGGTTTCTCCACCGGCTGGACTTTCAACTCCCAGAATTCCCCAGCCTGCTCCACCATCAGCAAAGGGGGCTTTTCCTTCCCAGGAGAGCCCCCCCACCCCCGTCACCCGCAAGGTGGACTTACCCCCGTGTTCTGCCTCCTGGCATCCAGCAGAGGGGCATTGAAGCTGGCAGCCAGATTGGGGGAGAACAAGACATCCCGGAGGGGCACGTGGGCTTCCCCCAGAAACCTGTCAGAAAGAAAGTCACTGCAGGTGAGTTGGCCGGCTACAGAGGAAGTCCTCGACTTCCAACAGTACGTTTAGTGACCGTTCAAAGTTACAAGGGCCCTGAAAAAAGCAACTTATGACCGTTTTTCACCCTTACGACCATTGACGCATCCCCATGCTCATGTGATCAAAATTCAGGCCTGTATTTATGACGGTCGAAGTGTCCCAAGGTCACATGATCTCCTTTTGTGAACCTCTGACAAGCCGAGTCGATGTGGGAAGCCAGGTTCACTTAAGAACGGTGGGGCTAAATTAACAACTGTAGTGATTCACTTAACAACTGGGGCAAGGAAGGTCGTAAAATGGAGCACAACTCGCTTAAGCAATGTCTCACTCAGCAACAGAAATTTTGGTCTCAACTGCTGATAATAGATAGATAGATACTGTAGATCAGTGTTTCTCAACCTTGGAAGCTTGAAGATGGGTGGACTTCAACTCCCAGAATCCCCCAGCCAGCGCTGCTGGCTGGGGGATTCTGGGAGTTGAAGTCCACCCATCTTCAAGCTACCAAGGTTGAGAAACACTGCTGTAGATGATAGATAGATAGATAGACAGATGTGTGTGTGTGTGTATGTGTATTTGTATATATGTATGTGTATACCCACACACATATACATATGTACATACATGCAGTATATATATTTACACCAATACTCTCTGCTTTCAGCCTGAAACTCTGATATGGGGATAAGCCAGGAAGCACAGGGGGAAAAAAATTCTCCCAAATCTCAGCTTATCGACCAGATCCCAAAAATAGGCCCTCCTGAAGAGGAACCAACCTGGGCAGGAAACGTGAAATTTTTCCAAGACGGAGACTGACAAGCGATTATTCAGAGTGGCTTTGAAAAGGAAGGGGAAAAAACAGTCTCGCGGGACACTTTGTCAGCTCGTGTTCCAGCCGTGGCCAAAAGTCAGGATCGGAGTCACTTCTGGCCAGGAGTCTGGTGGAATCCTTGGGTCCTTCTGGGGTCACTTCCCTTCTCGCTTCCCGGCATTGTTCAGCGGAGACGGCCGTTTCCCCCCCCCCCCAAAAAGGCTCTTCCTGTTGCTTTGGCCCGGCCATGCTGGAGGGACTGGGGGGTTCTCCCAAGGAGCACCCCAAAAGAGGCGCACCCCGGCTGAGTTCCCGGGAGCAGGAGAAGGGACGGGTCCACCCCATCCACCCAGGGGCTGCCTCTTTTGCTTTGGGAAGGGAGATCCCAGGGAGAAGGTCCAGTCTGAAGGTCCAGCTTTTGGCACCGGGTTTAACTTTTGCAGGCGGTCAAGAAAAGTCAAAGTGGCAGGGAAAATGTAGCCCGAGGTTGAAATGAGGGGGGCCTGGGGGCTGAGGTTGATGCCTTTCTTACAGACGTTTTTTTTTTTTAATTTTTTATTGAAAATTATTAAAAAATACAGAAAAAAATATAATAATATGGATAGAATTGCAGAGAGTAATATAATACATATAAAGTTTTAAAGTATCAATTAACCTTAATGTGAATGTGGGTAAATATTTCCAGGAGTATTGCATGACAATTGAGAATTTTTTTTTCTG
This sequence comes from Pantherophis guttatus, assembly GCF_029531705.1. The sequence goes on from NW_026844080.1 coordinate 1,093,872, forward strand.
GTTAAACTTTTCTTTCTTTTGATGAGTTAGCTTAATGGAAGTTTGTACTTTCTCCAGGCGAAAATTGATACTTACAGACGTTTCATGACCCAACTAGGGAACATCATCAGTGCTAGGAGGAAGGGGGGGTTCTGAAGAGGAGGAGGAGGAGGAGCATGAAGTAAACCGGTTGTTACATTGATTGAAACCCACTACTGATCCATTCCCATTCTTGCCCACTTTTCCTAGATGGAGAGATTTGACCCAAACTGCAGCTAGACGGGGACACACACACACACACACAGACACACCAGGTGTTGTGTGTCGTCCCCCACAGCTGACTCTCCTGAAATTCAGGTCCAAATTCATGACCCATTTCCAGAGAAGTCAAGTGTTTTGAGCCAGGTGAGTTTTTGCAACTTTCTTTTTGCCTTTTAAAACAATGTTAGCAGCGTTCCTTCCAAATTTTTCATTTTTGTACATTGTTTTTATATATTTTAACATTTGATTGGACACCACCCCCAAGTCCCTCTCTGAGGGAGATGAATGGTTCAAAAATGTGAAAAATAAATAAAGGAAGGAAGGAAGGAAGGAAGGAAGGAAGGAAGGAAGGAAGGAAGGAAGGAAGGAAGGAAGGAAGGAAGGAAGGAAAGAAAGAAAGAAAGAAAGAAAGAAAGAAAGAAAGAAAGAAAGAAGGAAGGAAAGGTCTTGGACAGGAGCCTCCTTCCAAATTCCCCAGAGCTTAGCTAAGTCTTTCTCTTGCTGGGAATATTTGCTTCTCCTGTGAGCCATCCGGCTATTTTTAAGTTCCTGTCTTGGCAGCTGTCGGCGGATTCTACGCCCAGATTTTGAATTGGACAGAGGTGATGCCGGCATCACATTTGAAGCGAGGGGGTGTTAGAATAGAATAGAGTTGGAAGGGACCTTAGAGGTCTTCTAGTCCAATGCCCTGCCCAAGAAGGAGACTCTAGGCCTAGACCATTTCAGACAAGTGGCTGTCCGGTCTCTTCTTCAAAACTTCCAGTGATGAAGCACCCGCAACTTCTGGTGGCAGGTTGTTCCACTGGTTAATTGTTCCCACTGTTAGGAAGTTTCTCCTCAATTCCAGGTTGCTTCTCTCCTGGTTTAGTTTCCCTCCCTTGTTTCTTGCCTTCTGGTGCTTTGGGGAATAAATTGACCCTCTCTTTTTTTCTGGCAGCCCCTCAAATACCAGAAGACTGCTTTCATGTCTCCCCAAATCCACCTTTCCTCTAGAGTAGCCAAACCCAAATCCTGCAGCCGTCCTTCCTATGTTTGAGCCTCCAGGCCTTTGATCCTCTTAGTTGCTCTTCTCTGCACTTTTTCCAAAGTCTCAATGCATTTTTTGTAATGTGAGCGCCAAAACTGGATGCAGGATTCCAGGTGTGGCTTTATACAGCGGTACTAAGACTTCACGTGATGATTTTGTCCCTAGGGTGGGTTTCTCTCTTACTGAAGTAGAGTGTTGTGACCCGTCAGCGGCCTGTGCAGCTAGTAGCTGATTCCGACAGTGAGGAGGCTGGTGTGGTGCTGCGCCAGCAGCCTGTGAAGCTGGCGCTCGAGTCAGACAATGAGGAGGCTGGAGAAGATGTGGTGCCAGAGGCGGGGATTCAGCCAGGGCCTTCAGAACCTCCAGAAGCTTCCATGGGTGAAGAGGACGAAGAGGAGGAGCCTCTTCTCAATGCACGGGCGTGCAGAGCTGCCAAAAGGCAGGAGTGGCTCCTCAGGAGGAGGTCTCCTCGAGAGTAAGGCTTGGGGCTAATTGGCCACTCCCTTAGCCTATTTAAGGAAGGACGACGACTGAGGCAATTTGCAGGGAACAACTTCGTTCACTTTCCTTCCCCTCCTGATCTTATCAGTTTCCTGCAAATTGCTTCTGGGCTTTCTGCCAACCATAGTAAGATTACGATTATTTATTCTTTGGATAAGAAAGTTAATTAACAGCCTTTGTTTGAAAAAGACTAATTTATTTTAGTAAACTAAGGTTTGTACAGACTTTGTGTGTGCTGCGTTCTTTGGGGTCCGTAGCTGGGGCAGAACATAGAGGGTCCTGCTTGAGCTGCCAGCACCCTGGCTAAATCAGCCCTTTGCATATTGCACTTCTAAGGGGGGCGGGGGGGATTCTAGGAGTTGAAGTCCACACAGCTTAAACCTGCCCGGGTGGAGAAAGACAGTTCTGCTTTCTCTTGAGCTGAATCAGGTTTCTTCTCCTCTGCAGGTAGTCCTCGGCTTACAACAGTTTGTTTAGTGACCACAGTTACAGCAATGCTGAAAATTTGACTTACGACCATTTTTCACACTTACGACCGTTTCAGCATCCCTTGCAGTCACGTGATCAAAATGATTCACTTAACAACCGTGTGATTAACTTAACAACTGCAGTGACTTGATTAATAACTGTGGCAAGAAAGGTTGTAAAGTGGGGCAAAACTCAATTAACCAATGACTTGCTTAGCAACAGAAATTTTGGCCATAAGTTAAGGACTACCTGTACAGTCAAAAACTTTTCTTTTGCTGGTTTGCAGGCTGAGCAGTGGCTGCGATAGTCTTGAAATGCATCCTTCTAAGCAGGTCAGGTAACTCCTAGTGAGAGGAGTGCCCTCTGCACATGCTCAAGAGACAGTATTTTCAAAGTAAGAAGCAAACAGTTCAATACACTCTAGGTCAAAGGGAGAACCAGCTAATAAACTCTGAAAAGTACAGAAAACCTCCAAGTGAAACTTTGTTCACACCTTGGTGTTCGCCATATTGATTTTTTTGTGACACTATTAGGCATTCCGTTTACATAAAGCACCACACAGAACAAACAAAGAGCACAGCCACCATGTGCTTTACTGCTCAACTACCGGTATTTAACTGTAACAGGAAACAGGAAACTCTACTCAGAAGAAAAGAGCATAGAGTATACTATATATCACAGATCCAAATTTGTAAACACTGCCATCCACTGGCTAAATACTACTGTAGTTGTCGCATAAAAATACATGCCAACAATGAATTCCAACAGACACACAGAGACACATATTCCTGGGAGCCCCACCTGTTTCTGCCCATGGTTTCATGGTCCTTGACCACCACGTGGAGCTCAGCATTCTGGTCCAATGGGACACCTTTCAGGTCCCACTCAAAGCCCTAAGAGAAGACGGGAGAAACGTTGGAAGGAACTTCAGAACAGAAATTGAATCTGAAGTAGGATGATTGATTGATTGATTGATTGATTGATTGATTGATTGATTGATTGATTGATTTAGCATATGCTGAACCAAAAGGACTCAATCCATCCCATAAGATCTGGTCAATCCTCAATAGGGTTGGAACTCAACACGGAAAAGAAGGACTAAGGGTGACAAGATAAGCAGATAAGATTCCAATATTGGGGGGCTGCCACGGAGAAGAGGGGGTCCACCTATTCTCCAAGGCACCCGAAGGCAGGATAAGAAGCAATGGATGGAAACCAATCAAGGACAGAAGAACAGACTTGGAAGGGACCTTGGAGGTCTTCTAGTCCAGCCCCTACTCAAGCAGGAGAACCTATACCATCTCAGAGAAGTGACTGTCCAGTCTCTTTTTAAAAACCTCAAGTGATACAGCACCCCACGATTTCCGGTGGCAAGCTGTTCCACTGGTTAATTGTCCTCGCTGTTAGGAAGTTTCTCCTCAATTCCAGGTGGCTTCTCTCCTTGAGGAGTGTCCATCCATTGTTTCTTTTCCTGCCTTTGGGGGCTTTGGAGAATAGGTTGAGCACCCCCTCTTCTTTGGGGCTGCCCCTCAAATATTGGAAGACTGCTTATCATGTCACCTCAAAAGGCTTCCCATTTCAGTTCACCGAAAGCAGCACAGGTGTCCGTCCTAGTGCCGGATGCAGCTCCGGACAAAACTTTTGGTGCTCACCGATTTCCTTCTCCTCCCCCCTCAAGGAAATTTAATCAACAACCCAGATTCCCATCCAGATTACCTAAAAGTTTCCTACTCCTAAGAGGATGTGTGATAAACAGGCATGATTGTCAGGGTGTGGCCCTGCAAAGGAAACCCTAATTTAGTTCTAAAGACTTCTCTCTCGATTGTCTCCATTGAAGGGTTGAAGGGGCTCCCTTTCCCGGGGGAGAACGAAGAGGAAGGGGTGATCAAGAGAGGAAGCTCACAGTCCTGGCTTCCCCACGGGGACAGAAACTGACACTGGGGAGGGGGGGGGGTGTTTGGGGGTCGGGGGGCATCTAGAAACCTATGAAGTTATCACAAACACACAACTCCCCAGGAGCACCAAGGGCAGGGCAGAAGTTGCAGCGGGGAAATATTTAACGAAAAGCATTTCAGGGGATGGAACCACTTCGATTTTATAAAATGGTTAAAAACCACTTTACTTACAGCTCAGGTCCTACTACAGGGAGTCCTCTATTTACAATGGTTCGCTTAGTGACCGTTCAAAGTTACTTATGAAAAAAGTGACCAATGACTGTTTTACACACTTACGTTGCAGCATCCCCTGCAGTCACCTGATCAGAATTCGGATGCCAGGTGACCTGACTCATATTTATGATGGTCGCAGTGTCCCGGGGGGTGGGGGTCACATGATCCCCTTTTCTGACCAAGCAATGTTAATGGGGAAACCAGATTCACTTAACAACCGGGTTACTAACTCAACGTAGTGCTGTGCAGTGATTCACTTAACAACTGTGGCAAGAAAGGACGTAAAATGGGGGCGAAGCGGTCTCATTTGGCAACAGAAATGTTGGCCTCATTTGTGGTCGTAAGTCGAGGACTGTAACTTACATGCTGTAACTTCTCTAAGGACCCAGGGACTCACTTCCTGATAAAATACTCAGGAAACCCCAAACTTTTTACCTTCAATTTTACGTCCAATGTAATTTCCTAAAGTGTAACTAAATTGTGTTATTCTGTCTGCAAAATTATGTAGACAGTCCACGACTAATTGTAATATATGATCTTGTCTTTTATTATTATTATTGGTTAATCTTTGGTGAGATTCACAGCCTTTGAGACTGGTTAATAGCTCAGCAGCTCGAGTCCTAACCAAGGACCTAGAAACTGTTAAGGTATCGTCGGAGGATGTAAGCTGTTCCGAGTAATAATAATAATTATAATAATAATATTTATTTATTTATTATTATTATTATTATTATTATTATTGCTTCTTCTTTATAGTTCTGCTCTCTGAGCATAGTAACAATTTAATTTTTCCTGTGGACCTCATTCTCCCTGCCTAAGAGGGATGGACCTGCTGCTTAACGGGTTGCTTGGAGCAAGGAGGACAAACTTGCACATTTTGCGATCTGTGTTCGAATGGCGCTGGAGACAGACTCACCTCGTTCCAGACCGGGTTGGTGTTGTTCTTGATTACCTTCGTTCTCTTTTTCACTCCTAAAAGAGAGCAGAGCAAGTGAGCAAGATAGAAACACACACTCACACACAGGAACAGCTGGTTCCAAAAAATATTCTTGCAGGCAGAAGTCGGGGGTGGAGGGAAGTCAGAGCAAAGGATTTGGTTCATGAGCTAGCTGAACATGACTCACTTAACAACCGTTATTGCTTAGCAATACAAATTCTGATCCCAATTGCGGCCGTAAATCAAGGATTATCTGTAGAAATCCCCATAGCACAACCTATCAACAAAAGTTGACACCAAGAAGAAAGCAACATTCCCAACCATGTTGACAGGGCAAGCCACTTGTATGCAAATAGAGAGGAAATCCCACTCCATTCTAGCACTGATGATGTTCCCTAGTTGGGCTTATATTATTAATATAGTTAATTATATTAATTATATTTATATGGTGCCCTGAGTCTTCGGAGAGGGGCAGCATATAAATTTAATTAATTAAATTAAATTAATTAAAACAACCAAGCTCAGAGAGCGTAAAGGATCCCACAGTCCTCCTCCTCCTCCTCCTCCTCCTCCTCCTCCTCCTCCTCCTCCTCCTCCTTTCTGCAAACCCCACTCCCCTCTTGCACTGATGATCTAACCTAGCTGGGTCACGAAAGGTCTGCAAGAGAACCACCAAGCTCAGAGGGAACCAAGGACCCCACAGTTCAACCCTGAATTACAGAGTTTCTCACTGTCTCCCAGTTTCTAACTTGATGCCTTAACCACTAGACAGGCTAAACCAAACGCCCCCTTATTCCAGGTTGCTTCTCTCCTGGATTAGTCTCCATCCGTTGTTTCTTCTCCTGCCTTCAGGGGCTCTGGAGAATAAGGTGACCCCCTCCTCTTTGTGGCAACCCCTCAGATGCTGGAAGATTGCTATCGTATCCCCCCGAGTCCTTCTTTTCTCTCGACTGGCCAAACCCAAATTTTGAAACTGTCCTTCATATGTTTTTGTTTCCAGGCTTTTAATCATCTCAGTTGCTCTTCTCTGCACGTTTTCCAACGTCTCAACCTCTTTTTTGTAACCTGGTGACCAAAACTGGATCAATTACTCAGAAGAGAGTTGGAAGGGGCCTTGGATGCAATCGTCCAGCCATCTGGAACCCCTTGGTTACAGGTGGAACCTGGACGAGCTTTGTCTGAATTGGAAACCGGTGCTTGGAGAGGGTTAACTCAGCTTATCTGGCAGTTGCTCCAAATTCTATCTTGGGCTGCTCTGGCGTGCCGAATATTTCCTTCTGTTAGCCCATAAATTAAGCCAGGCCAAAACACGCAGAGTCCCTTGGGAGGTTGGGCCAAGAGCCTCGGCCAATGCCGGGCGCTGCTCAAACACCCCAGAGGAAAAGGAAGTGACTCCTAAATCAGGACCCCAGAACAATAGGAGGGTCTCCAGGGCCAAAGGCTGGCGGAAGGTTCGTCTGGGGCAGCTGCAGCCGGACCCTCCCTCCCCCCTTCGTCTCCCCCTCCCCCTCCCCCTCTCCTCCCAGTCCGGCAACTGAACTGACAGCAGCTATATATGGTCACTCTGCAGCCGTTTCCCAGAAGAGACGCAGAGCATTATGTGTTTCAAAGGACTTGCAGGGTGGATTCGTATAGAATAGAATAGAATAGAATTTTTTTATTGGCCCAGTGTGATTGGACACAGAAGGAATTTGTCTTCTGTGCATACCCTCTCAGTGTACATAAGAAATACATTCATCATGAATCATAAGGTACAACACTTAGTGATAGTCATAGGATACTAAATAAACAATCAAAATCATACTAGGAAATTAAATAAAACAATATAAATCGTAGGGATACCAGCAACAAAGTGACAGTCATGCAGTCATAAGTGGGAGGAGATGGGTGGTGGGAACGATGAGAAGATTAATAGTAGTGCAGACTTAGTAAATAGTTTGACAGTGTTGAGGGAATTATTTGTTGAGCAGAGTGATGGCGTTCAGGAAAAAACTGTCCTTGTGTCTAGTTGTTCTGGTGTGCAGTGCTCTATAGCATCATTTTGAGGGTAGGAGTTAAAAGAGTTTATATGCAGGATGCGAGGGGTCTGTAGATATTTTCCCAGCCCCCTTTTTGACTCATGCAGGATACAGGTCCTCCATGGGAGGCAGGTTGGTAGCCATGGTTTTTTCCGCCGTTCTAAAGGAGGAATATAAACTGAATTGATCATCACCAGCATCTCCCTAGGAGCATATAAAGACTAAACGTACAAAAATGGGTGGCCAATAAATTGAATGAATAAATAATAAAAGTGTGAATAGCAGAATAACAGAGTTGGAAGGGACCTGTGAGGTCTTCTAGTCCAACCCCCTCTGTTCCCTTGTAACAATCTGAATACTTTCTTTTTACTTAGGACAATTACATTGCGGTTTCTTCTTTGTTCTTATTTCCCAGGGTTGGGGCTGCTATTTCTTCCTCTTAGGCTGGTCAAAGATCGGAATGCAATTCTGAACCCGGTTTGGGTCTCCAGCAATGCGGAGAGGCGTCTGCCCAGCCTTGCCAAAGAGGTTGGGAGCAAAAATAGAGGTGGTCCCATTTAGCCGAGGGTCTCTATTTTCATCCGGGTGGGGAGGAGGGGGAGACAGACAGGCCACCAGGCTTCCTCTTGCAGGATTCCTCTGGTCCCTCCCCCTCCACCCTCCCCCTCCACCCCAGGCTCTCATGCCACTGAAATTGCCATCCGCATTTCTGAATCTCAGGTTTCAGCCTTGCCAGGCATAACATTCCCCCCGGAGGAAAATGCACTCGGGATCTTCGGGAGAAGAAGACGACACTCAGGCAGGCGGTGGAAGAGACGGACGGACGGACGGACATACTGCCTGCAAACTCAACAGGGTCTAAGGGGTGGGCCGGTTATTTGTGTGAACACAGGCCAAGGGGACGAGGCCAGAGCACTGTTAAAACCAGGGACTTGGGTTACCTCAGTAAACTATGTTGAAGTTAGTTGGGAGTTCACATGAACACATATTCTTTCTTTCTTTCTTTCTTTCTTTCTTTCCTTTTCTCCTCTTCCTTCCTTCTCTCCTATGTTGATGTTAGTTGGGAGTTCACATGAAATATACTTTCTTTTCTTTTTTTCTTCCTTCCTTCCTTCCTTCCTCTTCCCTCCTTCCTTCTCTCCTATGTTGAAGTTAGTTGGGGGTTCACATGAAATATACTTCCTTTCTTTCCTTTCTTCTTTCCTTCCTTCCTTCCTATTCCCTTCTCTCCTTCTATGTTGAAGTTAGTTGGGGGTTCACATGAACATATATACACTTTTTCTTTCTTTCTTCATTTCTTTCTTTCTTTCTCCTCCTTCCCTCCTTTTCTCTTCCTTCTTCCTTACTCTTCCTTCTTTTTCTTTCTCATTCTTTCTTTCTCCTTCGTTCCTTCTCTTTTTTTCTCGTTCCTTCTCTTCCTTTTCTCTTTCTCTATTTTCTCTCTTTCTCTCTTCCTCTTTCTTTCTCATTCTTTCTTTTCCTCTAAAGATCTGAAGTGCATTTTTACAGGGAGAATCACCTACACAGCATTCTTTGCAAGGCACAAAGGAACCTGAAATTCAAAAATGCGGATTGCAGTTTTAGATGCGAGGTGGGGGGTGGGGGGTGGGGGGAGAGGGAATGAGAGTAAGATCCCAGATTCTTAGCTATAAAATGGAATGCAAGCTAAGAGGGATCTGGGCTCCCTCTTTGAATGAGAAGAATCCCTTTGATCAGAATATTCTAATAAATTGTAATTTAACGATCTTCTGGTCTTGATCTGTCTCATTGCAAACTATGCCTGCCGAGGTAGGAGCCTAAAAACCCCCCATTTGCTGTTCACCCCAGTCACCCCCGAGAATCTGGAGTTGGTCCTTCTGCAAAGTGTCTTTGACCTCTTCATCTACTTTACCATCCTGGGATCTCTTGCAGATCTCTTCGCCAAGTATGGATCCCATCCAGTGGATGAGCCATTTGTTGTGACAATGCATGGCGTGAACTCAAAAGGGAGGGGGGGAGGGAGGAGATGTGTGTGTGCAAAGCCTCCTTAGCAAAGGTAAAGGAAGAGGGAGGGTGAAGATTGGGGGGGGGGGGGGGGGCTTTCAATGTAGAAAACCAGAGCCGGCTGTCAGGCACAGCATACAAGAGCTATTGCTAAGATAAGGGGCAGGGCTCAGGCAGAGCCAATAGGAGACTTGCTAAATGTCTTCTATTAGTTAACATTTAGGAGTAAGGCTGGAGTAGAGCCAACACAATACCTTCTCAGCACCCTACAGAGTCAGCCTCTTGCCCCCAACCACCTGGGTCCTCAGTTTACCCACCTCAGAAGAATAGGAGGCTGAGTCGCCCTTGAGCCGGTCAGGATCGAACTGCTGGAGTGAGCAGTAAGTTAGCCTGAAGTACTTCATTCTCACCACTGCGCCACCATGGCTCCTAGCACCACCATGGTCATAAGTATGAAAAATGGCCATAGGCCACTTCTTTCAGTGCAGCTGTAAGTTTGAATGGTCATTAAAGTATGAAGGCTATTGCTTAAAAGCATTGTAAGCTGCCCTGAGTCTCAGGAGAAGGGCGGCATATGAATCAAACTAATAAATAAATAAATACATAAATATAATCCTCCTTTTCTCTCTCTCTCTCTCTCTCTCACACACACACACACATACACACACACACAATTTATTTATTTATTTATTTTATTGAATTTCTATACCGCCCTACTCCCGAAGGACTCAGGGCGGTGAACAGCCATGAAATAAAACACATACATATACAAAATTTAAAATCGAATAAAATGAATTCAATAAATTTGGCTGAATTGATACCCATAATTTAAAATACCCATATTTTAAAATACAGTAAAAATTTAAAATTTACACTTAAAAGGGAGAAGATTTAGGCGAGGCCAGCCACAATGAGAGAGGGAGGGAGCAGGGTTGAGAAAGAAAGGGAGAGAGAGAGAGAAAGAGAAAGAGAGAAAGAGAGAGAAAGAGGAGAGAGAGGAAAAGGAAGAGGAAGAGGGGGGAGAGAAAGAAAGGGAGAGAGAAAGAAAGAGAGAGAGAAAGAGAGAAAGAGGGAGAGAGAGGGAGAGAGAGGAAAAGGAAGAAGAAGAGAGGGAGGAGAGAAAGAAAGGAAGAGAGGGAGAGAGAGGGAGAGAGTAAGAGGAAGAGAGGGGGAAAGAGAAAGAAAGGGAGGGAGGGAGGGAGAGAAAACACTTTATTTCACATCTTAGAACTGCAGCCTGGAGCCTCTTCACGCTGCAAACCAGAGTCTGAATTCTTCCAGCGGAAACCAGCCTGGCCGTGTTCACATTCTCTCTGCTATCAAGGGAGCCGTTTTTTTAAAAGACCAAATAAGGCGCATAATTGGAGGAAATTGGCACTGATTAATCAGAGAACGTGTTAAGGACGAGGCCCGCCTCGCCACCCTCCCTGGAAGATGAGAAAGATTGGGATTTTGAACGCCACTTCCTGAAAAAACATCGGCTCCTGCTCTGGAACGAACAAAAACGAAATGCCCGTTTTTTCCCCTTTCGTTGGACTTTCCCTCCCCTAACGGCCACTGGCTTTTCTCTAAACAAAGGGGCTCCTGCAACACCCCTAAGAAGGACCCAGCAAACCTAACACAGAGACCCTCCCTGGAAGACAACTTGCAATGTTCAGGAAGGGGAAGGAACAGGGAGACACCCCCCCCCAAAAGAGCATCAGATGCACTGCAGAGAATGCCTGTTTCCCCTTCCCTTCCTCTCTCCAAATCACCCTGGTCCATCAATGGACGCAACCATCAGTCAAGGACACCCCATCTTCGAAGGTTCAGGAAGATGGGTATGGTTGTTCCATCAAGTCCTGGTCTCTCTCTGGTCTGAGGACCCTCATGTCTCCCAGACTGGCCTTCAGGGACGTCCCTAAGGAGACCTTCTCCATTCCTGCTTGTATCAACACCCCCTTTTTGGGATCAAGGTCTTCTTCAACTACGTCTTCTCATGAAGTGCCCCAAATATTTCAGATAAGACTCATCCTGGGCAGCAGGCTGGTTTTAGATGACCGTTTATGTCATTTGGGGGTGTCTGCAGAGGTGGCAACCAAAACCATTGCAGCTGAACCCCTATTTCTCTTTATTGGTGCCACAGAGAGCATTGATCCCACGGCCATTGCTGCCATCTTGACTTTTTTGACCTCCTGCAGACCTCCTCCCGGTATTGCAAAATGATTTGATCTTCTGATGAGCTCCTCTGTTCTCCATAAATTTCCTCAGTACCACAATTAAAGGCAACAACTTTTCTTCCTTAGTCTTTCCGTTCCTGCAGCGGGCACAACTACACGTTACACAAGGATAATCAGAGCTAGACAAGACCAGCTGGGTGTCTCTCAGGTCTCTCTGCACTTTGATATTTTGTTTCCAGAAGTTGTGAATACTCCAACACCTGAAATGGTAGAGGCTTCCTGCCTGAGCAGGGGGTTGGACTAGAAGACCTCCAAAGTCCCCTTCAACTCTGCTATTCTGTGACCAAGGAGATGCGTTCCTTCATTTGGAGCCTGTGGATGCAAAAACTTTCACTCCTTCCGTCTTTTCTTCATTGAGTTGGCTTGGCCTATTGACACTTTCTTCCTTTCTCTTCCAAACCTGTTTATGTCTACATTTAAATTCAAATTTCTCTTTAAAACAGTAGGTATGAAGAAATCGTTTTTTTTTTAAAAAAAAAAAATCTAACTCTATTCTTCTTGCATTGATCCTCAGGGAAGCTTTAGCTTCTCTGTACCTGTTGAATTGTTGCCTGTCTGACTTTGATTCAAGAGTTGTGTCAGAGGTCTCCCAGGTGGAGGGAACACCAGAGCGGCTGACGAGCCTGGTTGTTGCCGGTGATTCAAGCAAGTGAGCCAAGCTGCTGCCATGGCTTGCATGAAACCAGAGCTGGCATAACATCTGCTGGTCTTCTTCATGCAAGACCAGGAATCCTTCATGGGACCCAAATGTGCCACCACCACCACCCTGGCCTCCTTTCCATGTTCTCTGGAGCTCATTTGTCCCAGCCAGCTTCTTCCCAAGGTTGGAAGGAGAAGACCTCTGCCATCCCTCCTCGGAGGCCGTACGCCAGGGATACCTCCTCTGAGCAAGTCTCAGCAGCTTCTGGAGCCCAGGAGAAAAAGGAGGACAACCAGGTGTCTCCACCAGAGCTGAGCCGAAGCCCCAGGAAAAAAGAAAAGCATTGGAGATCTTGCCTTTGGGTGGTCTGGTGGTGGTGAGCACCACAAAGCCAAGTTCCTTCTGACAAATTCACTCCATCGCGGTCTCTCCAGGAGCTGCTAGGACATTCTTTGCTTTCCTTCCGAGATCTCGAACTGCTTTCCATCCGTTTCCCCTAACAGACCCTCAAAACCCACCTTGCGGGAATTGAAGCCCCTGGACCTAATTGGACTACCCTGTTTCCTAGACTGTGGACGCGCCCACAGGACACAGTTTAAAAAGTCAACAGGGCAATGTCCGTAAAAACCATGCAGAGCTTTGATGCCAATCAAGGAAAATATTTGTAGCTCAGGGTTGAAATGAGGGGCCCTTGGTGCTCTCTGAGCTTGGTTTTTGTTTTTTTCTTGCAGACGTTTCATTATTTATTTATTTATTTATTTATTTATTTATTTATTTATTTATTTATTTATTTATTTATTTATTTATTTATTTATTTATTTATTTATTTATTTATTTATTCATTTATTCATTGGTTCGATTTATATGCTGCCCTTCTCCAGAGACTCAGGGCAGCTTACAATGCGTTAAGCAATAGGCTTCATACTTTTGTATCTACCTGCTTAGTAGGGTTTTCGGCCCCCCCTAAGCAGTGTTCTTTTTTTATACAAAGTCATCTTATTGCCCCCACAATCCGGGTCCTCATTTTACCTACCTCGGAAGGATGGAAGGCTGAGTCAACCTTGAGCCTGGTGAGATTTGAACTCGCAGTAATTGCTGGTGCTACTTAATAGCACTTTAGTCTTCTGCGCCACCAAGGCTCTTTTTACCCAACTAGGGAACATCATCAGGGCTAGAAAGCAGTGGGATTTATGGAGAGGAGGAGGAAGACTGAGGGGTCCTTGGTGCTCTCTGAGCTTGGTTGTTTTCTTGTAGACGTTTCATTACCAAACTAGGGAACATCATCAGGGCTAGAGTTAGCACTGATGATGTTACCTACTTTGGGTAATGAAACATCTGCAAGAAAACAGCCAATTCAAAGAGCACCAAGGACCCCTCAGAGCTTTGATGGCCCCATCATGGCTGCTATGATGGCCATATCATGGCTACTCTCTTTTTTGACCAGACCCTGAGAGGCTCAGGAGGGAGGAGGGAGGGCAGGGATTCCATCAGGCGGAGGGTTCCATAAATCCATAAAAGATACCAGCACAAGTCACAATGGCAGCTGCTGCCTGCATGCACACTTGCTGCTCTCTAGCAGGACCCATGGGGCACAGCCTTCGGGTGGCAGCATTCGTGGGAGAATTCAATGGCCCTCTTTGGAGCAGAGAAGGCAGCTGGGCGAGGGGGAGGGGGAGGGGGAAGAGGAGGTAGGAGGCTTGGCATAACCCCCCTACTCTGTCCATTGAAGAGGGAGAAGCGCCTTCTTCTTACTATCTCCTTACTATCAGCTGCTCTCACCCTCCCGTCCGGTCCCTCCATAGCACAGGCAAAACAGGATATCTATGTGATTGATTGATTGAATGAATGAGTGTCTGATTTTACTTAAAACATTTATAGAGCTGCCCACCTTCCAACCGACTCTGAGCGGCTCCCAGTCAAAAGTTAGAACCACCTAGGAAATCAAGTCACTACTAAAACCAGATGAAAAGATCAAGACCAGCAAAGGCCCGGAGCCAAATCAAAGTTCTTGACTGACTGATTGACAGGTTCATCACCCAATTCTGCAACCTGGAGCCCTCCAAGCATCTGCTGGGATGCCACTTCGACTAACTTTATTGCCACTTTGAATGTACGCTAATCGGCACACATTAAAACGAACTTTCGCTTCATAGGGCTCCCCTCCTCTCACCCTTCCTCCCCCCCACCCACCCGGCAGGGCCCCTGGTCGGGATGATGGGCTTTGGAGTCCAGAGGGAACGAATCGTAATAAAACCCGGAGAGAATGCCCGCTAGTTGCTGCCCTTCGCAAGCCAGCCCGTCCGGGAGAAGGACGGAGTCCCCCGGGGCGCCAAGTGCTGCGGGGTCGCGACTCACCTCGGAAAGTCAGGCTGGCCACCGGGTCGCTGCGCTTGTCGCCCCGCTCTGAGCCGGGCAGGCTGCAGGCCCGCTGGAGCAGGCAGCGGAGCATGGCTCTTGCGGTCGCGGCGCTGCCCCGGCTCTTGGCAAGACGAGGAGGAGGAGGAGGAGAGCGGAGCGGACCGTCCGCGCCCCGGCCAGCCCCGCCCCGCCCTGAGCGCCTCCTTCTCCCGCCCCCCCCCCCCCCCCCCCGCCCCGCCCCGCTCCCTCGCGGCCGACGCGCAGCATCAGGACCAGGAGGCGTCCCGGCAATACTGCGTTATCCCACCAGGCGGCGCTCGGAGGTTGGCAAGCAGGGATGCTCAGGAGGTCCCGGCGGAAAAATTCCGGTTTTCAGATTGCCAGGTGCCCCCCTCGCCCCATTTTCCTCCCCCGCCCCCCCCTCCAGCCATTCCTGCTCCTGACATGCATTTTATTATTTTATTTTATTATTTTATGTTATTATTTTATGTTATTATAATTTTATTTTATTTTTTTATTTAATTTAATTTAATTTAATTGTTTTATTTTAATATTTTATTTTTATTTTATTTTATATTTTATTTCACCTTATTTTTATTATTTTATTATTTTACTTTATTTCATTGTATTGAATTGCATTTTGCCTTATTTTGTTTTATTGATTGATTATGCCTCCCATCTTTCTACCAAGGGGCTTATAATACCCTAAATCACAGAATAAAACAAGGATAGGATTAAGTCATTAAAACTTTGGATGTCAACAAGTTAAAACATTAAAATTAATATTAGATTGGATAAAAAGAACCAATGCATTGTTGGAGTACAGGTTGGATCTTCTTCCTGGTCCACTAACCACCTCCAAAATGGGACAACCCCCCCCCACCAGGTTTTCAAGCCCTTTCAGAAGGCCAAGGCTGGGGGTTGTAAACAACTCAAGGTGGCAAACATCCCAAAACTCTTTCCTCCTCCTAATTTCCCCAGAACGACAACCTTGTGGGGTGGGCTGGGCTGAGAGAGACAGGGACTGGCCCAAAGTCACCCAACCGGCTGTCACATATCAGGTGGGGACAGTCCTAACTTTAATCACACCATGTCAAAACAGGTAAGGCAACTAGGAATGAAACCTTTGTTTGAGTTTCACTGTCCACATCACAATGTCCAGATTAGAAAAATGGAAAAAAAATAGAGGTCAAAACTCCATGTAATCCTGCCTCTCTAATCCAGTGTTTGTCGATCTTGACCATTTGAAGATGTGTGGATTTCAACTCCCAGAATTGGCTGGGGAACTCTGGGAGTTGAAGTCCACACATCTTCAAGTTACTAAAGTTGAGAAATACTATTTTAATCTCTATATCCAAAATCCAGTCAACCCAACAATTCCCAAAATACATTTTATCACAATGGATCTTTACATAATCAAGGGAATCTTATCATAAAGATCTGGAAATGTTACTTTTCCCCCCAATATGCCTGAAACTCAACTTGGTGCTTAATAATACAACATTTTTTGCTCTGCCTTGTGAATTGTGAATTGTGAAGCCACTACAGGTTTGTTAAAAACAGATCATGCCAAACCAATCTTATTTCATTCTTTCACAAAGTGACTAAATTAGTAGACCAGCGAAATGCTGTGAACATAGTATATTTAGACCTCTGCAAGGCATTTGACAAAGGAGACTACAACCTACTTCTTGGTAAGCTAGAAAAATGTGGGATAGATAGCATCACCAGCAGATGGATTTGTAACTGGCTGACAAACTGTCCTCAATGAGTAGTCCTTAATGGTACTACATCCACATGGAAGGAAGGAAGCAACAGGGTACCACAAGAATGCATCTTAGGCCTAATACTCTTCAATATCTTCATTAATGACTTAGATGAGGGAATAGAAGGAAAACTCATCAAATTTGCAGACAACATTAAACTGGCAGGAATAGCCTCAGAAGACAAGCTCGGGATCCAAAAAGTTCTTGACAGACTTGAACAATGGGCCGTATCCAACAACATGAAATTTAATGTGAAGAATACCAAGGCAGGAAAAACCAAAGGTACAAATACAGATTAGGTGAAACCTGGATCAAAAACAGTCACTGTGAGAGGAACCTTGGAGTCCTAGTGGACGATCCCTTAAACATGAGCCAGCTGTGTGCAGCCGCCGCCCAAAAAGCGAATACGATCCTCGGTTGTATAAACAGAGGCATAGAATCAGAACCAAGTAAAATATTAGTACCATTTTATAAATCCTTAATAAGGCCACATCTGGAATACTGCATCCAGTTTGGGACACCACATTACAAAAAAGGTGTTGAGATTTTCGAAAAAGTGCAACTAAGATTATTAACAGCCTAGTTGCAGGATTTGGGTTTGGCTAGTCTAGAGAAAAGAAGGACCAGGGGGGACATGCTAGCAGTCTTCCAATATTTGAGGGGCTGCCACAAAGAAGAGGGAGTCAAGCTATTCTCCAAAGCATCAGAAGGCAGGACAAGAAACAAAGTAATCAAGGAGAGAAGCAACCTGGAATGAAGGAGGAATTTCCTGACAGTGAAAACAATTAATCAGTGGAACAGCTGGCCGCCAGAGGTTGTGAATGCTCCATCCCTGGAGGTTTTTAAGAAGAGATTGGAGAGCTCTTCGTCTGGAATGGTATAGGTTTCCTGCTGAATGAGGGGGCTGGACTAGAAGACCTCCGAGGTCCCTTCCAACTCTGTTATTCTGTTAAATGACTCAGAGCATTAGCACAATGGAAAGCTGTAGCAGCCACATCGATGACTGATGTCTTCTCACACACAAGGCAAACCCTGTCCAGTTCTCCTCTGACCCTTTTATGATGAGATGGCTGGACAACTCAGCAGCACGTGGAGTCTTTGGGACCCACATCTGGTAAAATCACATCAACTTTTCCTTTCTCCATCCAGAGTTTTTTTTCCTTTCCTGTTTCCTCTTCACCCTGCCAGCCAGATGGGAAGTTCTAGCAACACCCGGAAATTTTGGCACCATCCTGTTCCTGAAGTCAAACTCCATCCTGGCTGGTTGGTGCACAAAATTTCTACTACATCACTGTCCTGAAAGCAGCAAAGAGGCCACACAAGACCCTGAAAACAAAAAGGCAAAACTTTGTTCTCTTAAAAGAGGGAAACGAATCAAGGAGAGAAGCAACCTAGAACGAAGAAGGAATTTCCTGACAATGGGAACAATTACAGATTGTTACTCCTCAAATTACGACCACAATTGAGCCCAACATTTATGTTACTAAGTGAGAAATTTGTTGAGTTTTACCCCGTTTTATGATCTTCCTTGCCACATTTGTTAAGTGAATCACTGCAGTTGTTAAGTTACCATTCCTAGGCCTAGCCTAAATGGTTTTTAATTGGGATTTTAAATTTTATGGATTTGGGGGTCTTAAATTGGGAAGCTAATGATTTAATTCTTTTTTAATTATCTTAACTTTTGTATTTGTATGTTTTTAAATTTTGGCTGTTCACCGCCCTGAGTCCCCTCTGGGAGAAGGGCGGTATACAAATTAAATAAATAAATAATAAATAAATAAATAAATCCTGGTCGTTGAGTGAATCTGGCTTCCCCGTTGATTTTGCTTGTCAGGTGGTCACAAAAGGGGATCGTGTGATCCTGCAGATGCTGCAACCGTCATAAATATGAGGCAGTTGCCAAGCATCTGAATTTTGATCATGTGACTGCACCGGTCGTAAGTGTGAAAAAAGGTCACTTTTTTCAGTGCTGTTGTAACTTCGAACAGTCACTAAGCAAAGTGCTGTAAGTTGAGGACTACCTAAAATCAGTGGACCGGCTTGCCTCCAGAGGTTGTGGAGGCTCCAGCATGGGAGGTTTTCAAGAAGAGACTGGAATAGGGTCTCCTGCTTGAGCAGGGGGTTGGACTAGAAGACCTCCAAGGTCCCTTCCAGCTCTGTTATTCTGGATTGTTGTTTCATTATTCTGCATTCTGTTCTTCTCCATCCTGTTCTTCTTTATTTTTCCATTCTGCTGTTCTGTTATTCTCCACCAGGAAGTCAAGGAGAGCAGGAAGCAGGGGCTCCTTCCCGACCCCCCCTGGGGCACCAAAAGAGAGCCCAGGGGAGGGGGCCCTTCTCTGCCTCTCCCAGCCAGAAATGCCACCTGCTCCTTTGCCAAGGGCGCCGTCATCATCACCCCCAACAGGTGCTGGGAGGGCTGCCAAGAGGGCAGCCTGGGAGAAAGGGGGCAGCTATGAATAGAGCCCGGGCAGGGAGGGGGTGGATCACCCAGTATGAAACAGGATACTGGGAGGGAGGGAGGGAGGGAGGGGGGGAGGGGGACACCTGAAAGGTAATATTGGATAACAGGTCAGTTTGAAATGGAGGAAATGGGACAGCAGGTACTGTCCCAAAAACTGAATAGGAAGTCACGAGGTTTGGCAGAAACCGTAACCAGGAGCAAAAGGACCCGTAGACGAAAGCAAGGAAGAACTCCGTAAAAGGTAAAAGCTTTGTGGATTTTTTTAACAGGTAGGCCTCCACTTACGACCACAATTGAACCCCGAATTTATGTTGCTAAGGGAAACATGTTATGTGAGTTTTGCTCCCTTTTACGGCTTTTATTGCCCTTGTGGCTAAGTGAAATCGCAATTGTTAAGTTAGTAATGGGAGAGGGAGGAGGAGGACTGTGGGGTCCTTGGGGCTCTCTGAGCTTGGTAGTTTTCTTGCAGACGTTTCACGACCCAGCTAGGTAATCTCATCAGTGCACTGATGGCTAATGAAAGGCCTGCAAGCTCCGAGAGCCCCAAGGACCCTCATTTCAACCCTGAGCTCCAAATCTTCTCCTCCATGAGATCAGCCTTCTCCTTCCTTGCAATCTCCCTCCAGGCTTTGGGAGGGGAAAACAGCTCCTTCTGGCCACGGGGGTCCACCAGGGCAGGAAGAGGCTCTTCCTTGGCCTCACCTTTTGGGGACGGAAGCCCATGAAATCCAGAATGAAGAGAGAGAACACTCCCACTGCCACGCCCTTGTTTAGAACACAGAACAGAGATCAAGAGGGATGGAAGGGGCCTTGGAGGTCTTCTAGTCCAACCCCCTGCTCAGGCAGGAGACCCTCTACCATTCCAGACAATTGGCTGCCCAGTCTCTTCTTGAAAGCCTCCAGGGATGGAGCCCCCACAACTTCTGGAGGCAAGTAGTTCCACCGGTTAATAGTTCTGTCCAGAAATTCCTCCTTAGTTCTAGGTTGTATCCAGTAGTGGGTTTCAAATCCCGGGGCTACCGGTTCGCTATCGGTAGCGTGTGGCACTTCTGCACACATGCAGAGTGTTTTTGATGACGTCTGGGTGGGTGGGTGGAGCCTCCCACCACCACCACTGCCAGTTCACCACCAATGGTTGCATCCACTGGCTTTGCTCCAGCAATAAAGAAATGCACAATTCCCGCTTTAATCTTTCAACGGCGCAATAAAAGGAGAAAGTTTCCACCATGCATGGTGAGAGCTCCGGACATTTGTCCTTTGGGGTGATTTTCCACCAGCTCTTTGCCTCTGCTGGCTCTGATTCCCCCCGTGGCCTGAGCCCAAATGTCCTCATGGCCCACCGTGACTCATAGCAATGAAATGAGAAACTCCTTTTTTTCCCGCTCTCTTCAGCAGAATTGGACAAAAGATACTCAGGAGACCATCGGTGGCACCTTAAAAGAAAGGGGGGGAAAAAAAACCTGGGGACAGAATTGATCCTTCTTCAATCCAGACTCACAATTCCAGGAGAGCAGGATTTCTGCTTTGGAAAGTTCCTTCAAAAGGACAACATCGTCCACCCTGAAATGAGAACAAACCCCACTCCTTACTAGCACTGATGATGTTCCCTAGTTGGATCATGAAACGTCTGCAAGAAAACAGCCAAGCTCAGAGAGCATCAGGGACCCCACAATCCTCCTCCTCCCCCCTCCTCTCAAACCCCCCCTCCCTTCTACCACGGAGGATGTTGGGTTGACGGTTGTGGTGTCCCCAGAGTCACCTGATCCCCTTTGGGGACCCTCTGACAAGCCAAGTCAGTGGGGGAAGCCAGATTCACTTAATAATCGTGTGACTATCTCAGGGGTGGGCAATTGTGGCTCTTTCACAACCTGTGGACTTCAACTCCCAGAATTCCTGAGACAGCTTGGCTTGGCTGTCTCAGGAATTCTGGGAGTTGAAGTCCACAGGTTGTAAAAGAGCCACAATTGCCCACCCCTGGACTATCTTAACAAGTGCAGTGATTCGCTTAACAACCATGGCAAGAAAGTAAAGTAAAATGGGACAAAATTCACTTAATAACTTAGCAGCATAAATTTTGGGCTGAATTGTGGCCATAAGTCAAGGACCACCTGTGCTTTAAAGGTTGGAGTTTCCCTGGCAGAGCAGCAAACAGAAATGATGATTCATGATGAATGAATCCCTTCCCTGAGTCACTGACTCTCCCCCTCCCCACTTGCTGGACTATATATATAACCTTTTTCTGGCTTCTCCTGCAATGGACAGACGGCACTCAGAATCCTATAGGAAAAAAAAGAAAGGAAGGAAGAAGCCCAACTGAGTTCCCCGAGCCAACGTCCACCTGCCGCTTTCAATGCAAGAGTGCCTACGAGCATGTGCAGAGGGCCCTCCGCTTCCCACCGTCCTCCACGGCAGATTCCTGTGTGTCAGGACTGATCAACAGAATCAACACGGCTGTTTCCTTACACCTGCCACCCTTTAAGGTCGCTTGAAAAGAGGGAAAGGCTGCCAGACTATTTCATTGTTTTGCTTCTTTGTTTATTAAATTTATTTGCTGCCCACCTGGGAGGCTCACAATGCCCTAAAATAACAGTGGATATAATAACAGATAGCAGGATTGATACTGGTCAGGATTCTTATCAACTGAACTGGCTGGGACGTGATGCAGGGACAGCCTCCGAGCGTCTCCTGAACTCAGAGCAGAGCAAAACACAGAAAAATAGAACTGGAAGGGGCCTTGGAGGTCTTCTAGTCCAGCCCTCTGCTCAAGCAGGAGACCCTGTACCATTCCAGACCAGTGGCTGTCCCCTCTCTTTTTAAAAAGCTCCAGGGATGGAGCACCCACGACTTCTGGAGAAAACTCTTTTCACTGATTAATTGTTTTCATTGTCAGGAACTTTTCTGTCTGAACATCTGTGCAACAAGTTGGTTTTAAAATATAAAAAAATAACAATAAAAGCTCCAGAGCCTCTCAGACCATCGTCTCGGCTCCCTAGTTTCTTCAGGGATCCAGGAGTGATCCATGCTTTAGAGTCATAGATGTGGGAGGAATCCTAGGGGTCATCTAGATCAGTGTTTCTCAACCTTGGTAGCTGCTGGCTGGGGGATTCTGGGAGTAGAAGTCCACCCATCTTCAAGCTTCCAAGGTTGAGAAACACTGATCTAGACGAACCGCCTCCTTCTCGCACCACCCTCTGATCCTCAGTCTTGGGAACTTTAAGAGGGTTGGACTTCAACTCCCAGAATTCTCTGTGCCGGCTATGGAATTCTGGGAGTTGAAGTCCACCCATCTTCAAGCTACCAAGGTTGAGAAACACTGCCCTAAACTATTCCAGTCAAGTGGCTGTCCAATCTCTTCTTGAAAAGCTCCAGTGATGGAGCACCCACAATTTCTAGTGGCAAGCTGTTCCACTGATTAATTGTTCTCGCGGTCGGGAAATTTCTCCTTAGTTCCAGGTTGCTTCTCTCCTTGATTACTTTCCACCCATTGTTTCTTGCCCTGCCTTCAGGGGCTTTGGAGAATAGCCCACCCCAAGAGATTCAAACTGTCCCCCCTGACTGGAGCAGGCTGGAGCTTGCAGCCCTCCTTCAACTCAGCGGGGCCCAAAAGGATGGGGATAGCGCAAGGATCAACTCACAAAACCCACACTGGGCATCATCCCCCAAACCCTTGAAACGCCAGCAGACTCTCCAAATCCCGCCTCTCTCTCGAGCGGAGGAGCAGCTCCTGTGGGGGCCCCGACCCATGGCAGCCGGGGTGCCATTCTGGGGCCCTCCCGGTGGGGTGAGATGAGAGGCAGGTGTGCTGGCTGCCTGGCTTACCCACTGCAACCTGGAAGTAGAAGGAGCAAAACCCCCCAGCTTGGCTTTCCAGTTCATTCTTTACAGCAATTTCATCATCCCCAACTCAACAGTTTAACTTTTATGTACTGTTTTTTTATTTTAATATTTTATTGTGTATCATCCAGAGTCCCTCTGTGAGAGAGAGGAGCAGTTTAAAAATGAGAGAGAGAGAGACAGACAGACAGATTGACAGATGATAGATTGAGACAGATAGCTATAATTGGATAGTGAGATAGAGAGAAAGAAGAGAAAGAGAGAAAAAGAGAAAGAGGGAAAGAGAGAGAGGGAAAGGAAAGGAAAGGAAAGGAAAGGAAAGGAAAGGAAAGGAAAGGAAAGGAAAGGAAAGGAAAGGAAAGGAAATAGACAAGCAGGCAGGCAGCAATAGAAATATACAGAGAAAGAAAGAAAGAGAGAGTGGGGGGGAAAGAGAGAAGGAAAGGAAAGGAAAGGAAAGGAAAGAAGGAAAGGCAGGCAGGCAGCAATAGAAATATACAGAGAAAGAAAGAAAGAGAGAGAGAGAGGGAAAGAGGGAGAGAAAGAAAGAAAGAAAGAAAGAAAGAAAGAAAGAAAGAAAGAAAGAAAGAAAGAAAGAAAGAAAGAAAGAAAGAAAGAGGCTCTCTCCCTCCCTCCCTCCCAAAGGGGTCCCAGCCTCTGCCAGGGCTGCCAACTCATGCTCCTTCCTCCCTCCCTCCCTCCCTCCCTCTTACCTGCAAAGACCACGGAGCAATAGGCATCACTGATGTCCGTGTCCGGGGTCTGGACCTGCTGGGCCTGGAGGATGAAGACGCGGAGCATTCTCGGGAGCGGTCTGGGCCGGTGTGGGGGAGCCCTGGACGTCCACTTGCTCTGCCGTCAGGCCAGTCACCCTCTGCACCCGGGCCGGCTGAGCTGCTCTTGGCGCAGGGCTCAGCCACGGTCCGGGAGCTCTTAAAGGGGCAGCGCATGGCTGAGCAGCAGAACCGTGCCACCCAGCCACCCCCGGCCCCAGAGATGCTCTGCTCTGGGGGTCGAGCCCTGGGGGGTCGGGCTAGTTTAAGGGCAAAGGAGCTGGAATGGGATTCAGCTAGTAATGGGGGCGGAGGAGGATCCCGGCCGGAGTTCACACTTCCATGCGTGCACACACGCAAACCCGCAACAGACATTCGGACACAGCCCAAGCACCAGGCAGTAAATAGAATAACAGAGTTGGAGGGGACCTCGGAGGTCTTCTAGTCCAACCCCCTACACAAGCAGGACACCTTCTACCATGTCAGGCAAGTGGTTGTCCAGTCCTTTCTTAAAATTTTTAAGAATTTAATATTTTTCTTGACTGTACACCGCCTTGAGTCCTACGGGAGAAAGGCGGTATAGAAATATAATAAATAAATAAATAAATAAATAAAAATCCTCCAGCGTTGGAGCATCCACAACCTCTGGAGGCAGGCAGTTCCACTGGTCAATTGTTCTCCCTGTCAGGAAATTCCTCCTTCATTCCAGGTTGCTTCTCTCCTTCTCAAATTTCCATGCTTCCATCCATGCACACCTGCAAACAGTCAAATCTACCTACATTCGGGTCCAGCCCACCCACGAGCCAGGTGCAGAGGGAAAGCACCCCTTCCTTCGCTGTTTGCTTTCTTCTGGCTGGATCTTTAACTGCCAGAGAAGGGAAAGCAAGCAAGCATTTGGGGAATTTTCAGGCCCCAAAAGAGCTTACCTGGATCCAGCCAGGTCGAAGTCAGTTTTGTGCCCTGATTTACACACAGGTGTATCAAAGAATAAAACCGCAGCCCACCGCAAAGTCACAACCGAACCACTCAATATAAAGCCCCTGCAATGCTCTCAATAAAAACTATGGTGCAGCTACCACCTGAGGGGCTCTTTCCAGCTGGATGCCGCATTATGGAGGTAGGTCCATTTTCCCCCTTGTCCTAAAAAGGGGCAAAAATGGGGGCAGATGAAACCTGGGGACCAGGCTGTTTCCCCCTGAGAAAACCATCTCTGATCAAGCAGATTCAACCTGGAAATAAGGGGGAATTTTCTGACAGTGAGAACAATCAACCAATGGAATAGAAGTTGCATTGTGGGTTGGACTAGATGACCTACAAGGACCCTTCCAACTCTTGTTAATCTGTTACATCTCTCCGATGAGGGTTTGTTTTTTGGAGTGGTGGGGGGGGCTGCTGGACCATTCTTCTCCTCGCTAGACCCGGTAAAGAAGACCACTTGGAGAAGATGCCCTGGAGAAGATGGCTGGGCACCGGCGGCTGAAGGAGCAACGGTTGGGTGGCCGCCTTGACCTCATACTGTGGTCCCAGTCTCTGGCTGCTGACCTTCTGACCTCCTCTGAGGTGGGCCTCCAAAGCTTCCTCTCTTGCTAGACCAGGTAGAATGGGGGGAGAGGAAAGCTCTCCAGAAACCGAGGAGGAAGCCATCAACAGCTAAACATCTCCACCTGTGGGACAGGTGTGGTTCTACTGAACCGGCCAGTGTTGGTCAGCAAGGGGCCTGTAGACCTTTATACACTCCCTTCCCAGCCCCCGATGGTCCCCACCTTGTCTTCCAGGGCAGCCCCCTTGAAGAGAATTACAGGTTGTCCTCGACTTACAACAGTTCATTTAGGGACTGTTTGAAGTTACAATGGCACACTTTAAAAAGTGACTTATGGCAGATTCTCACACTTATGACCCTTGCAGCATCCCCGCGGTCACATCATTTACATTCGGATGCTTGACCACGGACTCACGTTTATGACGGTCGCAGCATCCCGGTGTTACGTGATCCCCTCTGACAAGCACTGTCAATGGGGAAGCCAGATTCACTTAACCGTGTTTTTGACTGAACTGGAGTGATTTGCTTAACAACTGTGGCAGGAAAGGTCGTAAAATGAGGCAAAACTCACCGAACAGATGTTTCACTTAGCAACATAAATTTTGGGCTGAATTGTGGTCGTTAATTCGACCCATAACGCAGGGGATTAAACTAAGTGCACCCCATCCATTGTGTTGTGGGATGCTGTAAATCAGGACTCTCCAAATTTAACCATTTTTAAGACTTGTGGACTTCAACTCCCAGAATCCCTCAGCCAGCCATGGGAGTTAAAGCCTGCAAGTCTTAAAAGTGGGCAAACTTGGAGACCCCCCCGCTCTAAACAGGCGTTTTCAAACTTGGCAACTTTTAAGCACCGGCTGAGGGATTTAAGAGCTGGGGTCCCCCGGTTTGAAAGTTGCCAAGTTTGAAAACCACTGCTCTGAAGCAAGCCAACCAGGGTCCAGCCGATTGGCAATCCTCCGGCCATCCGTCCTCTAGAGCCTGCAGGGCCTCCAACCTTGGCAACTTTAAGACTGGTGGACTTCAGCTCTCAGAGCTGCCAAGGTTGGAGACCCCCGGTTTATACAATGGGCCCATCGCATTAACCAGGTAATAACTGCCGATCGATGCCAATGGAAATGGATCCTTTGAAGGGTTGCTACTGAATTCTTTTTGGAGTTGAGGACGTTTTCCAAAGTAAAATTTCCCAAAGTGTTCTGCTTGTTTCTAGAAGTTGTGGGTGCTTCACCACGGGAGGTCGGTACCCCACTATCCTGTCAGAGGATATCCTGTCAGAGCTGAAGAAGCTTCTTGGATGAGAAGGGAAATGTCTTCAAAAGGAAAAAACCAAAAAAAGCACCTTTGGGGCAAACATGACCTGGAGGACTGAGAATCTCTACAGACTTTTAGCTACACAATTTGGGATGAGCCCCCTTGGAAGGGATTTCCAGAGGAAGAAACATTGCAGACTTACAGGAACCATTTGCATCTGGGGACACAGAGAGACCTCCAGGGGCTTCAACGGCCCTCTAAAAGGATGCAAATGACCAGCTGTCTGCAAGGAATATCAATCCTTCTGTTCCTCACTATCCTGTCAGAGCTGAAGAAGCTTCTTGGATGCGAAATGCCTTCAAAAGAAAAAAAAACCAGAAAGTCCAGTTGCCTCTTGAAAAAAGCACCTTCGGTTCATCTCTGGAGGTTTTTAAGAAGAGACTGGACAGCCACTGGTCTGAAATGGTATAGAGTCTCCTGCTTGGGCAAGGGGTTGGACTAGAAGACCTCCAAGGTCCCTTCCAACTCTTGTTATTCTATGCATCCCAGTGCCCCAACCTCTGTAAGAAATCCCCCCCCCTCGTCTTTCTCCCAGAAGAACGCCAGGCTGGAAGGCAAAACTTCCTCTGTCTGAAGCCACCCAGACAAGAGTTTTAAAAAACCCTTTAAGTTAAGCCTGTCCTTCAAGTGACAGAACGAGACAAGCTGCAGGAACAAAAAAATCCCCAGCTACTTGAAGGTCTGACTTCTGTGTTAGGGGATACAATGACGTCAAGAAAAGGGCTGTGGGCCATTGGTCTTGGCAAGGACTTTCAATCCTTCACCTAGGGTCTCCTGCTCGAGGACGGGGTTGGACTAGACGACCTCCAAGGTCCTCACCAACTCTTGTTATTATTCTACGTTCTAAATGTCTGCAATTGTCCGATAAACTTCTGGCTCCCATTTGGACATTTATATCTCAAATTACTGTATTTTATTCCACTGTCATTTTAAATTGCATTTTATTCCATTGTCATTTTAAATTGCTTTTAGTAATAACTTGTTTCTGGAACTCTGCACTTTGATATGGCCCAAGGGCTAATCAATCAATCAAGAATATATAAAGAATACATTTACGTCTGGGGAAGTGGAAGCAATTTATCCTGGGATTCTGCTGGCTAGGATAATCTAGCGTTTGATGCTGTGTTGCTGGATGTGCCAAATACGATGACAAAATGCCAGACAAGATGGGCTCCTAAAGCTGCTGAGCAGGAGAACCCCATCAATTTGCCTGCGGTAGAAACTCAGGGTGCACAAAGAACTTTATTCTGCAAACGGCACACGGGTGGCCATTTCTACCACTCAGAATCAAAAATAAAAACCCAACCTCTTGGCTCTACGGTAAGAATTTATTTAAGCATTTCCAACGTTATTGTGGAAGGAACCAAAGTCACTACACAATTTTAATAGCCTACTTCTCGAAGGAACCGAAGTGAATAGGGCATGAAAATCTTCAAAAGGAACCAAGTAAAAAACAAAACAAAACAGGAACAGAACACAAAGAAGCAACTGGACCCTCAATAAAACTGCAGAGGCACTTCCCGTCTTCGTATCACGTTAAACTCTCTTTTTCCGTATCTTCTTCTTCTTCTTCTTCTTCTTTCTCCTCTGCTGGGCTCTTGATCATGAATTTCTGAAAAGACGGACAAACTTTTGAAGTCTTTATGACAAATTATAACAGGGGGTGAAGTGTTTATTTTTTCCCCAAATGCTAATCAGTTGCCCCGTTTTGAGAAACTCGTTTCCTTTCTATCACTTTATCTGCACTTTCTCAAGTGTGGCACCCAGGCCTGTACGCAAAACTTCAGGGATCTAAGAGAGGAGAATACTTGCCACTCAGGATTGACATGAGGGGTCTTGGGTGCTCTCTGAATGTGGTTTGCTTGCAGACATTTCATGACCCAATTAGGGAATATCATCAGTGCCAGAAGGGGGTAGGGTTGCAGAGAGGAGGAGGAGGAGGAGTGTGGGGTCCTTGGTGCTCTCCGAGCTTGGCAGTTTTCTTGCAGATGCTTCATGACCCAAACTAGGCAACATCATCAGCGCTAGGAGGAGTGTGGTTTGCAGTCAGTTTGTATTCTAGTGGCTTGCCAATGAGTGTTGGTGGGGGTGGTCTTAAAGAGATTCTTTGGTTGGGCTGCTGTTTACTTGGTTGTTGGTCTGATGTTAACCTTGGGAGTTCATCTACGCTGGTGTGGCTGCCGATTGCCGGGGGCAGGTGCCGGGGTCTTTTTGTTTAGGGCTCTGCATTAATGGTGGCCTCAGTCCCCCACCCCCAAAGGATTCCTAGAACGGAGTCTGCTTTTTCAAAACTACCAGAGTCAGGGATCTCCAACCTTGGCCACTTTAAGACTTGTGGATTTCAACTCCCAGAATTCCCCAGCCAGCCATGCTGACCCCTGCACTAGGGCATCGGAATCTTTTTCCCCCCAACAAGTGCAGACAGCTTAGAGCTCTCCCACAGATGCTGAGGACAGGCCTCCTCCTGTTCCAAATCGATTCATGCTTACCGTATTTTTCAGAGTATAAGGCACACTTCCCCCCCTCCGAAAAGAGGCTGAAAATTTGGGTGCGGCTTATACTCCGAATGTAGCTTTTTCTAAGCTGTTTTTCAGCCCTAACGAGGCACTAGCAAGTGAAGCGATCTTCCGTGCTTGCTTTTCTCACTGCTTCTCTCTCCAAAGATCAGCTGTGCTTTAGAAGCTGTTTTTTATCCCCAAGCAGGGGATGAAAAGCGCGTAAGTGCGCTCAAAACCAGCCAACTAATGTGCTGAAGCTGACCAGACTAAGGATGCTAGGCAGGTGAATAAGATCCCCCCACCCCTATTTTCCTCCCCAAAAACTAAGCTGTGTCTTATACTCCAAAAAATACTTGAACCCTGATCCAAACTGGGTCACTAGCGCTGATCTTACCTAGTTCAGGTATTGAAGCCGAGCTCAGAGAGCACCCAGGACTCCTCGTTTCAACTCTGAACTGCAAATATTCTCTCCTCTGTGTGTGGGGTAACTTGGGGTCTCTGCCCACCCTCTGCAGCCCCCCTCCCCTCCCCAGTCCATAGAGCGAGTCGGTTCCCCAATTAGTAAAAATTTGGGGAACGGCTTAAGAAGCAAGACCTGCCATTCACCAGGTTAGAGAAGGTGGCAGGTGAGAAAATGAGGAAACCTCTGATCGAATACATGGGATATGGGAAATACAGGTAGTCCTCGACTTACGACAGTTCACTTAGTGACCGTTTGAAGTTCCAATAGCAGTGAAAAAGGTAACCTTATGCCCATTTATCAGTCACAAGCCTTCCTTGCAGCATCCCCATGGTCTCGTGCTTTACAGTGGACGCTTGACAGCTGGTTCATATTTACGACGGTCACAGTGTCTCTGGGTCATCTCGGGCCCTTTTGGGACCTTCTGACAAGCGAAGTGAATGGGGGAAGCCATCACTTAAGATCCCATGTTACTAACTTAAGCGCTTCAGTGATTCACTTAACATCCGTGGCACGAAAAGTTGTAAAATGGGGCAGAATTCACTCAACAAATTTCTCACTTAGCCACATACATTTTGGGCTCAATGGTGGTCGTAAGTCGAGGACTAACTGTGGTTACTGGGATCCTTTGAACCTTGCGGCTTTCTCCTTGTTCATCCCTACCACAAAGACCCCGGGAAAATCTTTTGTGCAGGGATCCTTGGAATGGGACCCACTGGGTGTTGGACAAGAGCCCAGCGGCATTCTTCTCCAAGGCCACGGCAGAAAAGACAGGATTTACACCCTGCTCCTCAGTTTCACCCTTGGGGCTCCTTGCTTAGAGGGAAAAGCGGTACCTCCATGTTCTGCTGGTGAAGCTGAGACTGGCAGTGGCTCTTCATAGAGGCTTCGTCCACACAGAAGCAGGAGCAGATCTGACAAAAGTAGCCGGCTTTGGGGACAAGGAAATCTAAATCTAGAATGAAGACCACAAAATGAAGAAATTATATATTAACAAGGACCATTTCAGTTCATCCTTTCATCTCTCCTCTCTCCCTCCCATCCCATCCCTCTACTCTCTCTCTCTCTCTCCCTACCTACCTCTTCTCTATCCATCCATCCATCCATCCACTATCCATCTATCTATCCTCTATCATATCTATCCCCCCCTCTCTCTCATTTGCTGCCTATCTCACCAAAAGGCTATCTAAAGAGAGCAAGAAGCATCTTGATGTTCATTTTTTAATCTCCTCCCTAATTTTTCCCCTTTTCAATTATCACTTCAATTATTTCCTAAAACAAGAAATGCTGGACAGGGATACGCAAAGCCCCATTCTCTGTCCATTCCCACTTCCTGGCCTCAATGTTTGGGGGCCGTTTCAGAGCACACTAACTGCCTACAGCCTCTTAACCGCTCAGAGATCAGTACCGAGTTCAAAGTACAGCGAAGACAAACAAGCAGCCATTCTCGGCAAGTGACCTCCGCTGAACCCTAAAGACCATAAGGGTTTTCTTTCAGACTCTGCTGCCCCAAAGCAGGCCTACCTTTCAGCTGGCTTGGAGGCTTCGGTTTCTCTGAGGAATCTACTTTTCTCTGCTTACTTTCCGGTTCCTCACATTTGGATTCCATCCGATCTACAATAGCGATATTCAGATTAGCAAACATGGTAACTGACTCCGTGCTGCCATCGTGCCACTCTCTTTACATACGTGGCTTGTAGCTGAGGAGCGGCTGCCCACCCACCCTATAGGAGATGACAAGGCTGAGCCCGAGGGAGGGGTCAAGCACGCCATCAGTCTGGAGTCCCTTTGAGCCCATAAGAGATCCAAGCCCAGCCCACCTTGAATTCCGCTGACCCTTTTCTGCCGCCAATTGGCCTTGACCGTTAACATCCCAGATTCTTGTAGAGGGTTATCATGTAATAAACAAACCCGTTTTCGTTTGCACCCCCTTGGCTCCAGATTTCCTATGCTTGACACTGCCCCCTCCCTACTCACTTGCTTCTCCAAGCTTCAGATTGATTGACTGATTGATTTAGAAAATTTATATGGCCGCCCACTCACTCTCAGCGACCCTGGATGGCTTCACAAAACCAAAAGCCCCATATGCAATGACAACAGAAAGAATAAACCCCCACCCCATCCCAATCAAGGAACTACCAGCTCAGATAAAGAAGCTAGCAGTAAAAAAGGCAACAGCCCAAGGAACCACCAAGGCCACCTCCGTCAGTATGACAGGGCAAGCCACTAGTATACCAAATAAGAGCAATCAGTCAAACGAGCCACTTGATGGGCTCCCTCCCACTCGGGGTTCCCCAAGCCCATTGGCAGAACCAGGTCTTCAGGGCCTCACGAGAGTCAAAGTGGGGGCCAGTCTAATCTCTGGGAGGAGGACGTTCCACAGGGAGGGACCCACCAGAGAGAAGGGCCACCTTCTGGGCCCTTAAGAGACAGGACCCGTAACGTTCCCTGCCTCCCCTCTCTGGTGGGTCAGGTGGATGTCCCTGGGAAAGAGGGTCTTTCAAATAACCTGGTCCCAGGCCATGAAGGGCTTTGAAAGTGACAACCAGCACCTTGAATTGCACCTGGAGGCAAACAGGCAGCCAACGCAGCTCCTGCAGGAGAGGCAACACACAGGCACCCCTGGGCCTGCACCAAACCATGCGGGCTGCTGCCTTTTGAAGCCACTGGAGCTTCCGGATACTTTTCAAGGGCGGCCCCACGTAGAGTGAGTTGCAACAGATGCTGCCCCGCTTGGCCAGATCATGCGAAGGAGAGAGCAACAGCTGCAGCCATGAGGGCAGAGCCAAGATGAGGCCAAGCACAGGCCAAGGTGCTCCTCTCTCTCTCTGGTTCCTACCTTTGCAAGGCTTTTCGCAGGGCTGCGAAGGAGCAGCCTCACTGCCCTTTCCCAAGAGCGTATCAGGGCTCAGCTCTGGGTTCTGGGCAGCTGGTTTGGATGCTGCCGCCTGTGGTTCTCCAGCTGCCATGCCCTCTGTGGAAATCCCTGGGCTTGGGGATGGTACCGCTACAGCGTCTCCCTTCCTCTCCTCCTCAGGAGTGGCTGCTGAGCTTCCTTCCACCTCCATTTCGGTTGCTTCAGCCGCAGCATCCTCTTCAGGCCTCACCTCGCCTGTCACAACAGAAATCGCAATAGATTTGGGTGTTTATTTAAAGTGCTTATACAGCCGCACATTTTTCAACCAACTCTGCGCGGCTCCCAATCCAAAACCATATAAAGCCACTTTGGAAGAGGATATTTGTAGCTTGGGGTTGAACTGTGGGGCCTTGGTGCAGGAGGAGGAGTCCGGGAGAAACCCCAAGCCAAAGACCGGGTCAGTATGGGGCAGTGCCACCCCATCCAGAACAAAGGAGTTCAAAGTCCTGGATCTTGATCCTCCGTGCACCCAAAGCCGTTTCTTCCTGCCAGGGTTTGGCCGAAGGCTGCTGTCCCTCCTCCAGCCCCTCACAGCCTCCAGGACTTCCCTGCATTTGTCCAGCTAAAACCTGGAATGGCCAAAACCTTTGTTTCTGTAGAACCGTAACTAATCCAAAATGGATCTGGCTGAGGTCTGAGACATGACACTTTTTTTATTTTCCTTTTTTCAATCATGTGCAAATAAAGGGGGCACTTCGGAGCCTTCTGAGGTATTATAGGTAGTTCTTGGTTTAGAACTATAATTGAGCCCAACGTTTCTTTTGTTAAGTGAGAGATTTGCTGAGTTTTGCCCCATTTTACAACCTTTGTCATGATTGTTAAGTGAATCAGTACAGTTGCTAAATTAGTAACATTTATTTATTTTTTATTTATTTATTATTGAATTTCTATACCGCCCTTCTCCCTGAGGACTCAGGGCAGTGTACAGCCAAAATTAAGAAACATGCAGGACAAATATTAAAAAACAATTAAAAGATATATAAATTTGGCCCAATTAAAACTCATTACCAATTAAAACATTTAAAACATTTAAAAACAATTAAAAATTTCATCTTAAGCCAGCCCGGCTTGCTTGAAAAAATGGGTTTTAAGGGCACGACGGAAGGCACTGAGGTCCTGGATTCTCCTTATCTCGGGGGGGAGCTGATTCCAGAGGGTAGGTGCCCCCACAGAGAAGGCCCTCCCCCTGGGGGTCACCAGCCTACACTGTCTGGCTGACATGGGCTTGTCCTGACTTCCCCATTGACTCGGCTTGTCAGAAGGTCACAAAAGGGGATCACATGACCCCGGGACACTGCAGCCGTCATAAATACGAGTCAGTTGCCAAGCGTCTGAATTTTCATCGCATGACCGTGGGGGATGCTGCAACGGTCGTAAGTGTGAAGAACAATCATAGGTCAGTTGTAACTATGAACAGTGACTAAACAAACTGCTGAAAGGACTACCTGTATACAATGGGGGGTGGCGGGATCTTCTATTTGATCCATTAACCAACCCCAGGAAGGCCCACCCCAACTAGGCAGCCTTTTTCACACAGCCCAATTCCCTCCCACCCACCCCCAAGAAAGGGAGGGCAGCTTCTTTTCAGTAGCCATAGGCCTTAGATTTATTTTCCCCCTACCCGGTTTTTTACCCCCCCCTCTGGGGTTTTAAAGGCGGCCACATCCCCCCCCCCCCCCCAATCTGGGTCCTCATTTGACCGACCTCAGAAGCACAGAAGGCTGAGTCAACCTTGAGCCGGTTGGGATTGAACTCCTGGCAGTGGGCAGAGTTCTTGCCTGTAATCCTGCATTCTAACTACTGCGCCACTGTGGCTCTTTTGCCCCCGGAGGTTCCTTCTCCCACCTGCTACGTAAAGGCACCCCTTACCGAGCGATTGCTGCTCCTCTTGGGAGTCGCTTCCCTTGCTGGAAGACTCCTCCTTCTGGTTCTCAACCGGCTCTGCAGAGAGAAGTGGCACCTTTAGGTTCCCGGCCTGCTCCTCACCGAGCTTCCGCTGCTTCTTGGAGGGCCTCTGCACACCGAGGCTGAGCCGCTTCCTACCTGTCTGCAGCTGCTTGCAACCTGAGTCAGGTTCAGTGAGTGTGTCTGTTTGCTCCACGTCTTTTCCTTCCTCCTTTTCTTTACTCTCTAGCTCAGGCTTTTCCCTACCTAGCTCTACCTCCTCTTCCACGGGGCTCTCGTTTTCAGGACCCCCCAGATGGGCTGCAGATGCTTCACCCTCCAGAAGTTCACTCCGAACGCTTTCCCTCCGTTCTAGCGGGGGGGCGGCTGGAATTTTAAAGTTTTCTGATTCCACAGAAGACTGGATGTTCTCGGCTCTTTCCTCTGCTCTTTCCTCTGGTGCCATTTTGGTCGCTCCTTCCAAATGTCTGCTGGCGGATGTGCCGGGTTTGTCTTCCTCCTCCTCTTCGCTGCCCACCTCGTCGACGGTAACAAAGCTAAACTCTTCTTTCAGGCGGTTGAAGTCTTCCAGGAAGTCTTCGTCGTCTTCGGTCACTTCGTCTATAGTCATCAAGGGCTGGTCGTCACTGTCTTCGTGAATCTCGTCCACCGTGACTAAAATGCTGGGATCATCTGGGATCTGGGAAGAGAGAAAATCTCCGGCGTCTTCAACCCCTCCTTTCTCATCTTCCTTGCATTTGAGCATCTCCTCATCCTTGAAATGGGAAAGCTGGTTCAAGGGAAGCTCTTCCACCTCTCCGATCTCATCCACCGTCACCAAAGGCTCCGTTTTAAGATCCGGCTCGCTCTCCCCTGAAGCGAAAGGTCCCTTGGCTGTCTCCGGGAGAGCGACGTCCTCTTGCTCGGAGATCTCGTCCAAAGTGACCAGCGACTGCGGATCTTTAATATCTTCATCGATCAGCTCCTCCTCTTCATTCACTTCGTCGACCGTGAACATCCCCTGGACGTCTTCGGTCATGGCTTCCAAGCTCAGAAGGTCCGCGTGGCCCATCCCACCTTCGTCTTCTCCAATTTCATCCAAGGTCACGAAGGAGACCTCGCTCTCGGCCGCGGGGCCGGCCAACCCCTTGCCTTTCTTCCTCTTGGAGCTTGGTTCGCAGGGAAGGTTCTTCTTTGGGGGGTCCTTCCTTTTGCCCCTTACGGGGTTCTTCCTAGGCTGCGGGGGCTCAGCTTCATCGACAACTTCATCCATGGTCACAAACTCATCCAAATTAAATGGAAAAAGCTCCTCTTCCTACAGAAAGACAAAGGAAGGAAAAAAACCCAAAGTTTTACACCATTTGATTTGTAAACGACATAGAGACACACGTCATTGCGGCAGATACCGGAAGTGAAGAAAAAGAAAAAAGGAAGCATGCAGGCAACACAAGAGTCAGAGGATGCTTCAGAACGACTTTACAACCTGTGGACTTCCAACTCCCACAATTCCACAGGATGTAAAGTTGACATAGCTGCCCACCCTTGCTTTAGAGGGCAATCAGGAATGGAGGTGGTCTTTTATAGGTTCAAAGCAGCAGATTAAGCAGCTGGCTTGTCTTTTTGGAGTCTATTTCTGTATCCATGCATGCATCCAATCTACATATGTACCTCCCCCCACCCCCCTCTCTCTCTATCACATTTGTGCCCACATTTTAATGGCTAAAAACAGGGAGATCCTAGTTCTGCCTTCAGCATGGAACCAACTGGGTGACCTTGGTCCAGTCCCTCTCGCACAGCCCTAGGAAGGGGGAAATAGCAAACCACTTTAGAAAAACCTGAGCCAGAAAACTACAGGAACTCATCCAGGCAGGAGTCAAGATCGACCTGCAGGCACCCTCCCACAAAGTTAATTGCTGAAAACAACCCCGGAGTCGAACAAGGCAGTTTTAGGCAAGTCATCAACTGCAACAATTCACTTTTCAGCAAAAATATTTTCCCTAGAAGTGGCTAACAGTGAAGTTAAAGGGATAATTATTAGGGCTGGGTAACAATTTGGATTCGGTTTTGGGGAAAGTTTAGGCACAGAGTCAGTAACTCCTTAAAAGAGATGGCTGGGGGATTCTGGCTAGGAGTTGAAGCCCACCAGTCTTAAGGTTGCCCAGTTGGGAGGTCCCTCACCCAAAGTCAGGGGTATCAAACTCAAGGCCCGCGGGCCGGTTCCAGCTCTTGTGGTGCTTAAATCTGGCCTGCAGGGCCACCCTGGAAACATCCAAAGACCAGCCCCTGGGGCCTCTGCCAGCGAAAACGGAGCTTGGGAGGGCCGTGTATGGCCCCTGCGATCTCCGTTTTCGGCTGCGACAGCCTCCTGCAGCTCTCTGCCAGTGAAAACGGAGCTTGGAG
Organism: Pantherophis guttatus; assembly: GCF_029531705.1. The sequence continues at coordinate 1,130,278 of NW_026844080.1, forward strand.
GGCTGCACGTGGCTGCTCTGAGCTCCGTTTTCGTTGGCAGAGGGCTGCAGGAGGTCATCACAGCCGAAAACGGAGCTTATGAGCCAGTTTTCGCTGGCAGAGTGCTTGGGCCACCACAGGCACCCCCAACACGAGTGACATCAAGCTGCCCCCCCCCCCCCCCCCCCCCCCCGAGGTCAACATCACCCTGATGAGGCCCTCAATGAAATCAAGTTTGACAAGTCCTTCCCTCATACCATTCCCCTAGGTTACAGGAACTGTGTTAATTGGCTCGCTTACCTCTTTGGGTTTAGGATTGCTTTTAGAGCTTCTGGTAGTTCTCTCAGCAGACACCTGGGGAAGAGAAGTGGGAAGATGGTGAGCCATGAGGACAGTGGCCTCGTAAGTGCAATTAATCATTAAAGAGGTGGCATTTTTTACACGCTACAAGTTGAGACCGTGCCAATCGTTCTTAGGACCCGAGTATTCAGCGCACCAGTGGTTTTTACGGGTAACTTATCTGACTTCAGGATCGAGTCTACACAAAGCAGCCTGGATGCCGCACGAGAAGCCGCAGCTCGCAACGGGAGAATCTCAGGAACCGCCAATGGAAAGAAGGAACGAACACCGCGTGTCCGTTCGGAAATCTGCATCGTGAAGAGCTGGCTCTTTCCTCCCTTCCGCCAAACGCATCCAGGTTTAAACCGCTTCTGAACGCACCTCCCAACCGACGCTGCATGGCGCCAACTGGTTTGGTGGCACCGAGTGCAGCAGCCGCATACAGGGAGGGGACGGGGACTCGTTCAAGGACTGGAAGAAGCGCCAAGGTTAGGGACCAGCCAGCGCTTTAATCCCCTCCTCACCTTATTGCCGCCGGTATCCCGCTTGAGGTTGGAGGATCTACTGTCTTGCTCTCGGCTCTGCTTTGGACTCCCCTTGATCTCTGCTGGGGGGTCCTTGTCTTGCTGCGAGGAGCTCTTCCCACCGCCTAACGCAACCACCACCGAACTCATGCTTAGCTTAGACTTGGCGCTATCTGGGACGTTGGACCGGCCATTTGCCGGCCTTTGCTGACTTGTTGGTTTTGACGCCGGCATCTTCTCAGCCACCCCTGGGCTCTTGGTGGCCGGCTTGCTGGCCGACTTTTTCTCTTTCCTTCGAGCCGAAAGTCTGGTCTTGGGTGGGTTCAAAGCCTTTGGGACAGGAGCGGCCTCTGCGTCGGCTACAGTCTCTGCCTCCGGAACGCTCACTTTGCAGGATTCCTCGGCTTCAGCTTGTCCCTGTCCTTTCCCTTGCGGTGTCTTTGTCACAATTTCCTCAGGGTTCTGTACTTTGACATTCTCTTCTGGGGTCTCTTCCAGTTTGACTTCTTCAACTCTTGAGGCAAAGTCTTTAGGGAGCTTCTCCAGGATCACTTCAACCCTGGCCATCTGCAGCAGCTGAGCCTTTACCTTTTCCTTCGTTTCCGACACTGCTGGCTCAGCTACCTTCGCACTCGCTTGAGAGGCACTGGAGGGGCTCTCCAACTCTTCCTCCACCTTCACCTTCACCCTGGGAGCAAGTGTCTCTGCTAAGCTGACGGTCGCTTCAGGATGATCTGCTTCTGGGGAGGCCAACCTGTTACTGGAGAAAGGGTCAGTCCTCGGCATTGCCTGCAGGGCAGCTTCAGTGGAGCCCAGCCCTAAGTCTGCCCTTGCCTCTTCTTCCGTGGCCGAGGCCGAGAGGGCTCCGGTGGTTTCTTCGTTCGAGGCACCGTGAAATTCTTCGGCTTTCCCGGGAGCTAATTCTTCCTTTGCCTTCTCTCCGCCAGGCGGAGAGGCCTTTCGTGGCAATTCCAGATCAGAATGATCAGTCTCTTTTTCTTCCTCTTCCAGAACAAAGGAAAAGCTGGAGGCCAAAATGACGGCTTCTTTGGGTTTCAGGTCTGAAGGCTTTAAATCCTGGCCTGTGCTTGGAGCTCCAAACCCAAAGCCTTTTTTTAAGGTTTCCGAGTCTTCTTTTATCTTCAGGGGCTGGGAAGCTGCTTCCCCTACCATCTTCTTGCTATCCAAGCGCTCAGTCTCTGTGTCTGGGATAGCCTCCGAATCAGAACCGCGGTCTTCGGTGGCCTCGGTGGGAGGAACAGCAGATGAGGGCACCACTCCTGATCCTTCGGGAATTGTTTTCAAGTCAGGGCTAAATGTATTTAAAAAAACAGAACAAATCAAGCTATGTTGAGAATGCCACAGTTATCAATTACCTCTTGATGCCAACGGCTGGGATTTCCTGAAGCACTAATGGCTTAGGATGGGGAGATCTAACTTATTCTACTAACCTCGGTTTAAGCGTGGGTGAAACGCTTCTAAGTTACCTACCATTATGGCAGGCAACCCTAAAGGGCTTCTTCGAAGCTCACTGCACAGATGCCCTGTTGACCCCAGAGCTGAGTAGATTAGAACTTAAGGCAGGGGGGGGGGGGAAAAACCCACATACAAATACACAGAGAACTTGTGCTCGGGTTGTGAATGTGTTATTTAAACTGAGAGCGGAAATGTTAATAGTTTGTCCACAGGATCAGCAGGCTGTCCCTAAGGAGCCCCAATGAGTCAGGACACTTCCATGGGGAATGGAAATATCCATATGCAAAAGGTTAATCTCGAGGGGATCCCAAGTGCCTAACAGGCTCCCAAGGAAATCTGAATTATGAGACAAATGTATGGGATAATACTACAGAGGAACATTTTCAAAAAAAGTAAGCAGTTTCAAGAGCCCTGGCTGAAAGCCCGTTTTGTTTATTCGTTTCCCAACCATTTCCAGCCAAATAAATGCCTTCTGGAAATCTCTAAGGCGATCTCCCATTCCCCCCTCCCTCCCTCCCTCCCTTTGGGACAATCATCTGCCATTATCTTATGATTCCCAAAACAGTGTGGATTATTTAGGAAAGCGAGCTGGAATCTCAATATCACTACAATAGATGATGACAGGACACCGAAACTGGATCGTGGACAGGAATTGTCATTCGTAGGGCTGGCACAAGAAACACAAACCAGACAGAATAGCAGACAGTTGTGCAAAAAACCACCAAAAAAAGAAAACAACAAAAAACCTCAGTTGTCCTCAGAATCGGTAAGAGAATCAAGCATGAATTGATCGCAAACTTCATAGGCCTTTGTCATCACGGGAAAGGTTCTTGCAATCTTCTGCAAAAAATGATAGAGAGGGCAGAGCCCTGCAAAGCAGGGCCAATTTGAAAAGATCAAGATCTGGTCACTAACGGTGGCTGCAAATCTCTGGTCTTTCAAATGAGGTCTGGCTTTTCCAACAGCCAGCAAAGAAGCAGCTGACAACAACGGAAGGAGGGAGTAAAGAGAAGTCAGACTGACTCCGTTCTGAACGAGATTCCAAAGCCGAATCCAAATCTGGGACTTTTGAGCCGTGATCCTCCATTCAATGGTGTTGATATCCTAGGCATACTGTTCAATCCTGAGAGATCCCCTTCCCAAACAAGCATCTTACGTAACATAGGTGGAAAGGGACTGCCAGGTAACAGTTAGCAATAAATAGCAGCCCGTCCTGCAAAAGTAGGTTTCTAAACTAAAGATTTCCAAGGATGAGTGTAAAATCCCCCTCCCTTATTTTGCTTTTCACCAATAAAGTAAATTGCACTGAATTTCTTTTCTGCTGGAAGAAGGATGAAGAAGTTGTTCAAAGTCCATTCCATCTCCTTAATCAAAGAGGGTTATTATTCATAAGCAACCTACCGAGAATATTTCAATAGCTTTCAAGGAATACAGAAATTGGATTTAATTCGCTTGGGCGGAGAAGAATGATATTTTAAGAGGAGAAAAAAACAAACTTGGGTGGTTTGGATACCTTGCAAATCCGAAATCATTTGATAAAATAAAACATAACAAAACTAGGATTCGTAAATAAGAAAGGAAACATGCTGAAGAAATACGAAAAAACCAGAAAATAAAAAAAAAAGTTGCAGGAACTTGACAAGTTCTCTTAATTTCAGGGAGTATTAAAGAGCTTATTCCACAGCCGTGTTCTGACACTAAGGTAGTCTCTCTCTTCGGGCTACTGAGGAACTGAACGAAAAGGGCAGTCCACAGAGAGCAATAAAGGACCAAGGAGTTTGGAAGTCAAAGGGCAGCGTCCAACTTAACAGAATGACAGAGTTGGAAGGGACCTTGAGGTCTTCTAGTCCAACCCCCCTCTCAAGTAGGAGACCCTATACCATTTCAGACAAGTGACTGTCCAGTCTCTTCTTAAAAGTCTCCAGTGATGGAGCTCTTGTTCCCAGCTCGAAATTCAGTTAGTGTTCGGTCATTTTGTTCTGCTTTCTTTGGGGAGGGGAGGGGGAAGAGAGATGGGACAGAAAAAAATATTCAGGACAGCTGCCAGGTCCCCTCATCGAGAAGAAGACCTGCTCATCACGTTTGTGTCACCCATCGTAACTGCTGGCAAATGCTGGAGGTTTCATCAAACATGCCTGATCAACTGCAAAGCCATAAATAGGTTTCTTCAGGGTTTCCCAAAATACTATCGATAAGAACAAGGCAAAAGAAAAATTAAGCTTTCTTTCTGTTTCCATAGCTTCGAAGATTTTCTTACTTTCATTTCTATCCGTATAAGCAGCACCATTTTCAACAGGGTGTCCAACCTTGGCAACTTGGCAAGGCTGCCTGGGGTATTCTGGGAGTTGAAGTCCACAAGTCTTCAAGTTGCCAAGGTTGGAGACCCTTGCTTTTTATGTTAACATGGAGGTTCTTCCATTTTAAATTGAAATGCCTAAAAAACCAGTTTAGAAAGTAACAGCCGTACTGTTCCCTCCCTTTGACAGAACAGGCAGAAAGAGACAGTAAAACATGGAGCTGTTTATGAAGAGTCACCCTGGAGTGTAGCTGCCCCTGGTTTAACCCAGAAATTCAAACATTTTCTGATGGAAAATACCAAGACTTTTACAGGGAGACCAGTGCCCATATGCCAGTGCTCTCCATAGGCCACGTGCAGAGACCATCAACAACTCAAGAGGCTGGATGTGTAGAAGTAAGTACTCTAAAAACAGTATTTTATTAGTTGTAGTAAAATAAAATACACAAAACCTGCTCCAAGTCTACATCATCATATAGTTAGCGAACACCACAGATATCGTTTCAAAGGTTCTGGTTGCCTGAAGTACATTTATTTTAAATGTGTATCTACAATATATAGAGATAGGCAAGTTATATTTATGTATCTGGAGTAAGCTAGGAAGAGATGGGTTTGGGGTTACAAAAGACATCTTGAAAGGAAAATGTCCTTTATTGCGCATTAAAATATCTTTGTCCCCTTACTGGTCTACTGATAAATATATAAATTAAGTCCCAATACAACTATCTGAACTTTGTGTTTGTAGTGTTTCAACCTCTGAACGTAATTTAGCAGTTGCAGCCCAGGTTGTGACCTCCTGGGCTGCACTCAAACGGCTTGATAAAGTCACATATCCCAGGTCCCAAGTCAACCAACTTAGAAAAACGAATCACGTTAATAGAAGGCATGACAAGGCACCAGGATTTAAAAAGCACCGGCATTCAAAAATGTCAATTGGATACCCATGACGACAGGTGGTGGAGTCACTTCTCAGGGCTCACCTGTGTCCCAGGAACAAAAGACAACTGAGACGAACAGAACTACATGCATGCATTGAAAACCCCATTTATTCTTTCAACTGCAGTCGTTTCATGCCAGGTCCAGAATGAGGCAAAGGAATGAGGGAAGTGGCATGGATTGGTTCTTAAAAGCCAGAATTCAGGGCTTAGCACAAAAAGGAAAAAAGGAGAATTTGGTTTGTTTTAGTCAATCATAATTTAAATCTTTCCCATCCCATACCACCCCACCCCAACCCCCGTCACACACGCACACAAATACACGCACACACTTTGGATATCAATGAAAAAATACCTCTCTTGCCCCGCTTCTTCCTTTTTCACTTCTTTTCTTACAGCATCAGCCTATTAAAAAAAAAGTTCAGCTTTTTGATATGCAAGAAACAGTATAACGATGTGACTGCCTAAATGGAAAAAGCTGGAAAATCATTGGACATTGGTTAACAAATCATGGTTATAAATTCTGAAAGCTACATTCCATTCTACCCTCATTTGCAACCCTGTGTTGTGGCCCCGCCCTCTGAGCCTATCCCATCGGAGGAAGAAAGCGCTGAGCATGAGGAAGAGGAGTCAGCCAGGCCTCCCTCTCCAGGCCCCTCCCCTCTGGCACTGTCTCAGGTGCCGGCCGAGGGAGAGGAGATTAGCAGGGAGACAGGTGTCTCGGATGAGAGTGAAGGAGAGACATCATTCCTGGACGCACGCCTCCGAAGGCGTGATAAACGATTGCAGCAGCTCAGGAGGCGTGCTAGGGATTAGAACTGAGTCACTGGACCACACCCCAGAGACTATATAATAGAGGATGGTGGCCAGTGATCCCTGTGACGAACAAAAATAAACCTTGGATAGTCACTAAAGCCTCGTCCGAAACTGCTGAGAGGAATATTAATTCTGTTGGACTCTTGTACGCTGAGTATATTATCTTTCTGTTTTCTGTGGAAATAAAAGCACTTGGCAGACGGTGTGTATATCGCTGCCAAGTTGGAGATAAAGACCTGGGTGTGTGCCAAGTGCTTCCTTAACCCTCGGCTGGCTGTGTTTGTGTGTGTGTGTGGACGGGGACAGATCACCCTGCCCAGCCAGCTATTCCTCAATCATCCTTCATGTAGCAACAAAACAAACCCCCTAATACCTGTATAACAACACGACATTAAAAATTACAAGCATTCTCTGCATTCAGAGCCATCCTGAATATGTAGGGCTGCAAACTAATTCAAGACAAAGAGGCTAAATCAACGAAGATGACTTACAGCTGTAGGCTCTATTCTGGGCGAGCGCGAGACAGTCAGCTCCACTTCTCCCAAACTGTAAGGATACCTTTTTAAGAAGCGACACATGGACGCCGCGGACTCGGCACTGTTCAGCTGGAAAATGGCCTTCAAAATTCAAAGGGGCAGAAAATCAACACGGAAGGACCTGAACTTGTAGCAAAGGCTGCCTTTCTCCCAAGGGAACCTTGAAGGGGGCAACTGCCTTCCCATCAGCCCCTTGAAAGGAAGGCTTTGCGTGGGTCTGATGTGGCTCTTTAAAGACCAGCACAGTTTTTCCAACTCTTAAAAAAAGTTTTTAAATACACCCCCCACAACCTGACGAGGAGTGTTCCTTGAAGGCAAAGATAGACTATACCTTTAGTCCTCGACTTACAACCATTCATTTAGTGCAGGGGTGTCAAACTCACGTCGTCACGGTGGCATCACGTGACGTTTTGGGACTTTTTTCCCTTTCACTAAATTGGCCAATTTAGTGGCCAGTGCAGGATGCATCCGGCCCATGGGCCGGGAGTTTGACAGCCCTGATTTAGTGACTGTTTGATGTCGTAACAGCACTGAAAAAAAGTGGCTTATTACTCCTTTTTCACACTTATGACAGTTGCAGCCTCCTCTTGGTCACGTGATCAAAACGTGGATGCTTGTATTTATGAGGGTTATAGGGTCCTGAGGTCATGAGATCCCCTTTTGAAAAGCAAAGTCCATGGGAAAGCCAGATTCACTTAACAACCATGTGACTAACTTCACAACTGCAGCGATTCACTTAGCAACTGTGGCAAGGTCATAAAATGGGGCAAAACTCACTTAACAACTTGTCTTGCTTAGCAATGGAAATTGTGGGCTCAATTGTGATCGTTATCAAGCCAGGCTCTTCTGTAAGGGCGAGCTCTGCTATTGCCAGGCGGAAAAGAGCCGGCCAGTGCCTATTTATTGCTAAAGGCCCCTGCACACAGGAAATCTTCTCAACTCGTGGTTGGCGCCTGCTTGGAGTCCGATACGGATCAATGGAGTTGGAGGGGGGACTGGGCTTAAGTCTGTTTATGGCTACCCAGGGATTCTAGGCCGATTCCCCTCTTCGCTCCACCTCCCCCAGGTTCTGCCATCCTTTCTCCTACAGCTCTTGGGCTCTTCTTTGTAGAAAGGAAAGGTCACCTTGTTCTTGTTAGTTATCACCATGTAATGATCCACTCGTCCAAAACGAAGGCCGACGCAAAGGATCTCAAGCTCAGAGTAGCCCTCATCTGGCAGGTTGCCCAGATGCACAAACTGGGTGTACAGCGTCTCTGTGTTCACCTGGTGGAAGAGAAAGGTGAGTACACGAAACGGGCAGAGGGTCCTTAATGCGACTCAACTGATCCTTTCAAAGACTCCTTCCTCGGTATATAATCAACAGCCTGACCCTATTTCGCACCTCCCTTGTAGCACTCGGCTCAATGGGAAGCTGCTGCTTCTCTCAACTCTTTTTTCCGTGATTAAAGACGTTATTGACTATCATCATAAAATTATTTTTGAAGTCGCACCAAGACAGAAGACGCTCTACATTACACTGTCCACCATAAATTGGTATGCTAGATTTCCTACTACCTATATCCTCAATATGCAGCATTCTTGGACAATTACATTTTTAATCAATACTTTCCAGACACATGCACTCTTCAAAGGAGATGGACTAGTTCACAGTCCAAAAAAGAATAATAATAATCTGTTTTGCTATTTTTGTAACCCCTTTCTCTACCCCAAGGGCCCAGACTGAATAACAACAACATATTAAGGAACAATTCTTGTTACTTACGCTTGGATTTGCATCTTTAATCATCGCAGTAAATATAACTTCCTAAAAAGAAAGGACCAAGAAAATTTAGGTAATTAAAAGACAGCATTTATCAATTTACAAACTCTCCTTTGATCACCCATCTTCTGCTGGCAATCTCCTTAATTTGTCTTCCAGATCCAATTCAGGGTGCTGGCTGTCACCTTCAAAGCCCTACTTGACCTGGGACTAGGTTCTTTGAAGGACCCTCTTTTCCCAGTGACATCCATCCACATTACCCACCGGAGTGGGGAGGCAAGAGATGTTACGAATCCTCTCTCTTAAGGAGGTCCATCTGCTGAGACCAAGAAGAAGGGCCTTCTCCGTGGTGGCTCCCTCCCTGTAGAACATCATCCCTGCAGAGGTAAAATTGGCTTCTACTTTGATACCCTTTCCTAAGACCCTAAAGATGTGGTTCTGCCAAAGGGCTTGGGGACTCCAGGCTGATACAGAGCCCAACAAGTGGCTCATTTAAATGTTGACATCAGAGGGGCATTGTTGTTAGTTGCAAAGTCGTGTCCGACCCATTGCGACCTCATGGACAGCATTCCTCCAGGCCTTCCTGTCCTCTACCATCCTCTGGAGTCCATTTAAGCTCACACCGACTGCTTCAGTGACGCCATCCAGCCACCTTGTTCTCTGCCGTCCCCTTCTTCTTTTGCCCTCCATCGTTCCCAGCATGAGGCTCTTCTCCAGGGAGTCCTTCCTTCTCATTAGGTGGCCAAAGTTTTTCAGTTTCCTCTTCAGGATCTGGCCTTCTAAGGAGCAGCCAGGGTTGATCTCCTCTAGGACTGACCGGTTTGATCGCCTTGCAGTCCCAAGGGACTCGCGGGAGTCTTCTCCAGCACCAGAGTTCAAAGGCCTCCATTCTTTGGCACTCAGCCTTCCTTATGGCCCAACTTTCACAGCCATCCATTGCAACTGGGAACACCATAGCCCTGACTATACGCACTTTTGTTGGCAGGGTGATGTCTCTGCTTTTTAGTATGCTGTCTAGATTTGCCATGGCTTTCCTCCCCAGGAGCAAGCGTCTTTTAATTTCTTGGCTGCAGTCCCCATCTCCGGTGATCTTGGAGCCCAGGAAAATAAAATCTGTCACTACCTCCATTTCTTCCCCATCTATTTGACAGGAATTGAGAGGGCCGGATGCCATGATCTTAGCTTTCTTAATGTTGAGTTTCAAGCCAACTTTTGCACTCTCCTTCTTCACCCGCATCAAGAGGCTCTTTAGTTCCTCTTCACTTTCTGCCATTAGAGTGGTATCATCTGCATATCTGAGGTTGTTGATATTTCTCCCGGCAATTTTAATTCCAGCTTTTGATTCATCTAGCCCCGCCTTCCTCAGAGGGGCATGGGGGACTATTTCTTTCATTGACCTTCTATTGGGCTTTCCTGTAAGCAGCCCGAAGTCACTGAGTGAGTTGGTTGGCCATATAAATTTTCTTAGATACCTTTTTCCATACCTTTCCCTCTCACTCACTTTCCCATTTTCCTGGGACATATGCTACTCCCCAAGAGTACCACAAAGTACAACTGTTGAAAGAAGCCCAGAAGCCTTACTGGATAGTTAGGAGCCTCCAAACAATTCTGTCCTCTTCAGTTGTTGCAATTCACTAAACCTAACTAGATATTTAGGAGCAAGGAGGGAGTTTGATAACAAAGAACATTCTAGTTCTGCCTTCCCCAACGCAGTATTCTAATGATATGAATCCTTAGCCACTTTTTGTTTAGTTTATTCTTCAACAACCATTTAAGAACAGTCGCCTTGTGGCAAGACGGCCGGCAAATAAATTTAATAAAAAATTTTTTACTGACCTCATTTAGATCCTTCAGCTCAGGGACCAGAGAAATGCAGAGCTGGTTCCTCTCCACCCACATTGGGAAGCAGGTATAAAATTTCACCATGGAATCTGCAGATTTGCGACTTATTTCTACGTATGCCTTTAAAAAAAAAAAAAAACTTTTATCAGTGACCTGAAACCAAATGACTTCCTTGTTCCAAATGTTGGCCCTGGGAGGAAAAATGAATCATTTTCATCATTAATTAATAAAGAACGAATGAATGAACAAATATATTATTTTTCCTCTTCTAACACCTTTTACAGATTGTTCAGTACCTTCTTATGTGAAGACACAATTAAAATATCTTTAACTTTCCCAAAGGGCTTGGTTAGGTTCCGGATCTCCTCCAGACTGAGCCCGGTCTCGGGGAAACTGGAAATCATCACGACACACATCTCTTCTGGATCCTGGAAAAACAGAAACGGCAAATCAGAATCAGGGAGAGCTAAATAATTCTCCTGGCTCCTTCCCACCTTCAGGGCCCACAAGGAACACCCCCCCCCCCCGGTCTGTCCCCTGGAATCTTCTCTGGGTGCTGCAAAGCTGCTCAGAGTTGCCTTAAGCACGAGATGGGAGACCAATAAATCTGATAATTTTTTTTTTTTTAAAGGCCAGCCTTCCTTCTCCTGCCCTTTTGGCCCAGCAGGGAGGCTGTTGAGGCTTCTCTCTCCTGGAAAAGGGAAAACCTGGCATGAGGCAGGTAGAATAAATCCTCTCCCCACTCCAGCCTTTCTCGCCCCAGGAACCCAACCTCAAAAACTGAATCAGAAACTCAGAAAAATAATCCTATGCAACACTTTCTCTTCTGGAATGAGGCAACATTTAAAAAAGAACTTAAAACGGAGTATTATAAAGTTTTCAATGAGGAACTTACAACAGTTTGTTTAGTGACCATTCAGTTACAATGGAACTGAAAAAAGTGACTAATGACTATTTTTCACACATATGACCACTGCAGCATCCCCATGGTCACAGAATCGAAATCCAGACGCTTGGGAACAGGTTCAAATTTATGACAGTTGCAGGGTCCTCTGGGATCAAAGAATCAACTTTTGACAAGCAAAGTCAATGGGAAAGCCAGATTCACTTAAGAACCGGGTTACTAACTTAACCACTGCAGTGATTCATTTAACAACTATGGCAAGAAAGATCATAACATGGGGTAAAGCTCACTTAACAAATGTTTCATTTAGCAACAGAAATTTTGGGCTCAATTGTGATCGTTAAGACGAGGACTACCTGTACACGAATAGTTTGAAAATTACTTTAAATGGCATAATTGTAGAGTTAAGTTATAAATGATGCATTTTGTGCCAGCAAGCTAGGCCCGCTCAAGGTCTCCTAGGACATTCAACGTTTTCTCCAGTGGGGGTTCTGCTTCTTTCTACTTACTACCCCCTGGAAGACATTCCTGTGTCTCCTCTTTGGGGAAGGGGAGGTTGGGACCCAGTTATCTCCTACGGATGGCCACCATACTGGGATAAAATATGGGGATGCTTCAATGTGAGAAGAGCTGGGACGACAAGCCAGCTGGAAATGAGAAAGGGAGGCTCAGTTTAGTTTAAGACACAGGTAGTCCTCAGCTTACGACCTGAGTTGAGCCTGGAATTATGGTTGTAAATCACTGTGGTCGTTGAGTGGGTCACTATGTGACCGCAGCCAATTTTGAAATCATTAAACAAACACCATGATCATGTGCTCAGTAGAGTTTTACAGGCTGGAAACCAGAAGTAAACCAGCAAAAAAAAAAAAAAGGTCATCAATCATGGTCAGGTGACTGCTGCAAACAGCTGTAAAGGTGTCCCCCCATCCCCGGCCCCCCCCCCCGAGTCTGGAGAGGAGAATGGGTTGGCTGCAAGGAAGGAATGCCGGGTCTCCCAGCTTTGGTGGGACTTTGAAGAAGGAGGAGAGGAGGTTACCTTGCCGGAAGATTCAACTGCTTCAGGACTCTCAACAGCTTCTGACTTATCTGTAATTTTTTAAAAAGAAATGTTTTTTTAAAAATTAAACAATTCTTACTGGTCGAAGAGAGAGAGAGCACTATTCAAGAATCCAGGTTCCTTTGGGGAAGCGGGAACTCATTCTTATTTGCTCAGGGTGAATAAATATGAATGATTTTTTTAAAAAAATCAGATTTTTTAAATTTACCACATTTTTCGCACTATAAGATGCGCTCCCCGCCCCCCCAAAAAAGTGGGTGGGAACGTCTGTGTGTCTCATAGGGAATGTTGCTGAAGCCCCACCCACCCTTGCAGGGGCCTAGAATGACAACACCCCCTGCTGACAGAGGGAGCAGCTCTGAAGCTCTAGGAGGACCAGCCCAAGGAAGCTCCCAGTTAAATAAATAAATAAAAAATAAATAATTTTATTTCTATACCACCCTTCTCCCGAAGGATTCAGGGCGGTGTACAGCCTATTAAAAGCACAAAGACAGACCATCAATTAAAAATAATTAAAATTATTAAATAATTTCGGCTCAGATTTAAAACCCCAAAAATTTAAAACACCCAATTTAAAATCATTACATTGATAGCCCGGCCTGGTGGAACAGCAGGGTCTTGAGGGCACAGCGAAACACACGGAGGTCGGTGATCTTACGCATTTCTGAGGAAAGGATACCTGGAGCGTCTGCTGGTTTGCTGGCTTCCTTGTCCTGAGATTCTCCGGCTTGGCTGGGCTCCCCAGCATTCTGCTCCTTGGGAGACTCCTTGGATTCGGCTACTTTCTTGGCCTTGAGGGGTTCTTTGGCATCTGACTCCCCCACTTTCTTGGGCTCCGCAGCCTTCTTGGCCTTGGATTCTCCGGCTTTCTTGTTTTCTACGATCTTCTTGGCCTTCAGAGATTCTTTGGCCTTGGCATCCGTGGCCTTCTTGGCCTTCAAAGGTTCCTTTGCTTTGCATTCCTTCTTGGTCTTCAGCCCTTCTTTGTCCTTGGGTTCTGCGGCCTTCTTGGTCTTCAGCCCTTCTTTGTCCTTGGGTTCTGTGGCCTTCTTGGTCTTCAGAGGCTCTTTGGCCTTGGGGTCAAGGGATTTGGAGGAGTCGGCAGTTTTTTTCATCTTGGGAGGATTTTTCCCCTCTTCCAAGGATGTCGGGTCAGCCGCATCGTTCTCTTTTACAGGGCTGGGTTTCTTGCCATCTGTAGTTTTCTTGGCTTTTGCGGCTACCTTGGTCTCCCCGCTTTTGACAACTTTTCCAGGTTTCTTGGTATCGGTTTTAGCTACGGTAAGATAAAGCACTGGTTGTTATGGTTACAAAGATTCTTGGGACAATGACATTAAATCAGCACTGTTTTTCATATACTTGGCAACTTTTAAGATTCAGTTAAAAAACTTTAACTGAAGTCCATGCATTTTAAAGTTGACATGTTTGAAAAAGCTTGCATTGAACATTTATTGATGGATGCATGGTCTGATAAGATTAAAATATCCAACATAAAAATATAATATGCTGCTCAGAGGGAGATGCAACCTGGAGCTAAGGAGGGATTTCCTGACAGTGAGAACAATTAATCAATGAAGCCGGTTGCCTCCTGGAGTTGTGGGTGCTCCGTTGCTCAAGGTTTTCAAGAAGAGACCAGACAACCATTTGTCCAGGATGGGTATAAGGCAGGGGTGTCAAACTCGCGTCATCATGGCGTCGTCACATGACGTATCAGGACTTTTGTCCCCTTCGCTAAACCGGGCAGGGGTGAGGCCAGCGCGTGATGCATCCGGCCCAGGAGTCGCGAGTTTGACGCCCGTGGTATAAGGTCTCCTGCCTTATGAACCAGAAGACCCCCAAGGTCCCTTCAGCCCTATGAATCTATGATTTTCTTCAGGACAATCCCTTCTGACCGATCACCAAATAATCAAACATCAGCAAAACCAAGCACTTCTGCATATTTGCAATAGTGGTGAATATCTGTAGCTCGGGTGTAGGATGAGGGTGTAGGTTATTAAGAAGAATACCAACACTGACATTTCCCTAAACTCCGCTGAAGATGTTACCTAGCCTGGTAACGAGACATTCGGCGACCAACCCACAAGCTCAGAGAATAAACCTCCACCCTCACAATACAGAGTGGCAAATGTTGCCCAGTCTTATCCTCTAGCACTAACTGAATGTCACCACTCTGCAGGATTGGCCTCCCCAAGAACAGCTCCTACCCATCTCTATGCAGCCCCCTTTGGTTTCAGCCCATTTCCAAGCAGCCCCTCGTCACCAGATTGCTTGGTTTGGGTTTAAAAAACATCAGACGCCCATCTCTAATTTCGCAGGCACACACACACAGAGAGAGACTAGCTTAAAAAATGAAAAACTCACAGGCAGAAGACAGCGAAGTAACTTTTTTCACCACAGATATAATTTGCTCTTTCCTAAAAAGAAGAAAATAACGGTTGAATTCATTTCCATCCACCCTCCTGGAAGCTCACGTCAAAAAGCCGACCGGGAGCATCTGGGAGTCCAGAGTAACTAATGGTCTTACTTATTATTCGGGGCAGAATCCTTGGTATTCTGAGCAACTTTCTTCTCGTTTCCTTTGCTCTGAAAATAAAAGGAAGTGACGGTTTAGGCTCTGCAAAAAAATATATATGCAGCTGCTTGTTTTGAATTTAATAATGTAGTATTTTGAGAAGGTGCCCCTTGATTTCTGCCAAAAGAACACAAAAAAGTATCTCACCTATTCATCCATTCCATAGGAAATCACAAAGCAACTCTTGGCTTTTTGACAGCTAAGCCAATCAAAGTATCTCTATTCCAGGGCTAGGCAATTATGGCCCCTTGATGACCTGTGGACGTTCATGCTGGTTCAGGAATTCTGGGAGTTGAAGTCCACAGGTTGTTAAAGAGGCCATAGCTGCTCATCCCTGCTCTATACGCATAGTCCTTGACTTACAAACACAACTGAGCCCAACATTTCTACTGTTAAGGAAGACAGTTGAGTGAGTTTTGCCCCATTTTATGACTTCTCTTGCCACATTTGTTAAGTGAATCACTGCAGTTGTTAAATTAGTAACACAGTTGTAAGTGAATCTGGCTTCCTCACTGACTTTGCTTGTCAGAAGGTCGCAAAAGGAGATTACGTGACCCTGGGACACTGCAACCGTCACAAATATGAGTCAGTTGCCAAGTGTTTCTGAATTTTAATCAAGTTGTCCACAGAGATGCTGCAATGGTCATAAGTGTGAAAAAAGGTCGTAAGTCCCTTTTTTCAGTGCCGTTGTAATTTCAAACAATCACAAAAGGAATGGGTTTGAAGTCGACTACCTGTACAAAGCTAAGCTAAGTAACCCAGCACTGCTGTGGGATGTTTATCCTGATGAGGGATCTGGCATTCTGATTACCTATTGATCCCCTTTCCAATCATGTATCGGAAACCACAAACGGGCAGGCTTTCCAGTTCTGGTTTGTTCCGAGTAACAAAAGCCACCGGATTTGACACCTTGCACCTATCAGTTTTATGTCCTCGCTTACCGAATGGCCCGTTTGAGTTCTATTGCAGCCAAAGGAACCAACCCCTTCAAGTGGGAAATGCATAAAGCTTGCAGTAAATACAGACAGGATGTGAACAGTGTGCCAGAGCAAAAGCATCAGCAATTCCATGGCAGGAAAATGAACTACAAATGTAAGCTTTTGCATGTTTTTAAATCGGAAGACCCTGAAAAGGGAAGGAGGAACAAGGGAACAGCCAAGCAAGATTTCACTAAATTCATTCTTGGTGCAGGTTGCCTTCGACTTACAACTGTTCATTTAGTGACTATTTGGCGTTACAGCAACATTAAAAAAAAGTGACATGACCTTTCCCACTCCCTTGGAGGCCCTCCGGAGGCCTGAAACAGCACGTTTCCCAACTCCCGGCAGGACAGGAAGTGATGTTTTTTGCTGTCCCCAGCCTCCAGAGATTCCTAGAGAAGCTCTGAGGCTGAGGACAGCAAAAAAATCACTTCCTGTCCCACCGGGAGTTGGGAAATGGGCCCTTTCAGGCCTCTGAGGGAGTGGGAAAGGCTCTTTTCACCCTTCCCAAATGCATAGAGAGGATCTGGAGCCAGGTAAGAAAGAAAAATGGGCCTACTGGGCCATTGCGTGCCAGGAGCGGGGGGGGGGGGGGGGGTTCCCCCCCCACGGGGAGGGGGGGGGCCGGAGAATATTAGGGGGGGGGCGTATGCACCCCCACCCCCCCCCCCCCCCCCTCTCCTGGCACGCAATGGCAAAAAGGTTAGGGCTGAAACTGGGAGGAAGGGAAGTGACTGGCCTCAAATCGTACCAGAAGCTTCCATGGCTGAGATAGACTTGAATCTGGGACTCCTGGTTTCTAATCTAACACATTAACCATAGTACTTCTGCTGAATTTAATAGAAGAACATTTAATTTCACTGTGGGTAGAAATGTAACCACCGTTTGTTATCCACAGGGTTCCAAGAGAAGCGACAGACAGTTCAGTATCCGCCTTCTACATCTTCCTTCCAAATAAAATCAGTGGTTCTAAAAATAAATTTAAATGGGTCAATATTTGTAGCTATTTAGACAGAGTAACTAATCTAAATTGCAGTGTGACATGTTTTACTTACCTAAAACGCATAACATATATTTCTTTCACCTTCAACTAAAAACAACAACAACAACAAAAACAACAAAAAAACAACTGCATGGAAAAATAAAATGAGTTTAATAACCATTTTAGCTTCAGACACTTCTGAATACTACTTCAAATAGTTAAAGAGAGGCTTGTATTTATAAATAATGATGGTAATAATGTTATTACTGGGCAAGAGGAGAACAGCTCTTGATGTATCTTTACGGCAGAATAGCTGAATGTAGTGGCACATGCTTCTTTGCCTTTTAAAAATAAAGCTGCTTGTCTAATTTTTCACCCCAGCCACAGCTTGGCCCTTTGTGAATTTGTAATAAATGGTATCTTTGTTCTGCTGAATTTATGTCTCAATATGTATCTTGCAATGCCCTTGAATCATCGGCACTGCGAAATCTGTAATTA
Source organism: Pantherophis guttatus (assembly GCF_029531705.1). The sequence continues at coordinate 1,147,776 of NW_026844080.1, forward strand.
CAAATTTCCTTTCCTTTGTTGTCTAAACTCTCTGTCATAAGTTTCCATTAAAGCACACGCAAGGCAGAAATCTAAACTTACAGTACCCAAAGCAAACATAAAATGAACTGACAGCATGTGTTTCAAATCATAAATTTCGGGCATGTAGGAAGTGATATAACACTCTTCCTTGTGGCCTTGTTAATGTGCTTTGGTCCTGTCCTTGAAATGGGAGGAAAGTATATCGGACATAAATTGTGGTGTCCTCACAGTCTGCTGGTATCGCAGCTCAGCTACTAGGATGCTGTGCTGTATTAATAGGACCTGTGGTTACAACAAAAAGCTTACTCATTCATTTACTGGGCCTTTAGATTGTAATACAAGAGTAGTTTCAGGGTAGTGATGGCTGAATTGTTATTTCTTCCATTCCATCGTCCAGCAGAAAAAAAAACCCCAATCACAAGTCAGACTGTCTTGTAAGGCAGGGTGGATGGTTTATGCCCTAATGTTTATTCATTGATTCAGTGCATGCTTTTATTATTTATTGCATGCTCCTCCTGACAGGGATATCACTTTCCAGGAGATCAATACTGCTATGAAATGATTTTATAGATTCTGCCGTCTAGATCGCAGCATCAATGAAATCTGTCATTTGAGGGGACGGTTGATCTCCTGGGAGATTTGAATGCCTTGTCCAAAAAGTGGAAGACTAGCCTACAACAAACAACTGTGTTACTCCCAGACACACAAGAAAAGGCTACATGAATTATTGGAAGAAGCCTAAAGGATACAGGGTTAGTGTATTTCTGACATTTTCTTTCCTCATCTTCTTCCTGAACTCAGTTTCACCTGGCGAAGAGCTGCTTCTCTCTCTTTCACACCATAAAAAAGATGCTGAGGTCTTAGAATGAGTGCAGAGAAGAGCAACGAAGATGATAAAGGGAGGTTAAACTGCACCAGTGGTGGGTTCCTCCCAGTTTGGCCCGATTCTCCTGAGCCGGTAGCGGTGATGATATGACGTCACCGAACCGGTTCTGCCCACCCCACCTCCCCGCACCCTCCAACCCCCCCCATGTTATTCTTACCTTTTATTTGGCCCCACCCCCAATCTATTGCTGCCTCCTGAGTCCCAGCTGATGGCTAGAGGGAAAAAAAACTGTTTTAAACTCTTGCTGCGGGGCTTCAAAGGACCGCCCTACAGTTGATCAGTGTTAAAAGAAAACAAATGAGTAGACCTGTGCCTGCAAAAAATACATGAGGTAGATCAGTGCCTGCAAAAATACATGAGTAGATCAGTGCCTGCAAAAATGGGGGGGGGGGGGGGGGGGGTGTTTGCACACACATGTGAAGGGCAGGGCACATAGAATTATGAGTGTGGGCACGTATGCACCCGAACCTCCCCCACCCCCCCCCCTCCCGGCCCACAATGGCAAAAAGGTTAGCCATCACTGACCTATAGCATCAGGTAGAGTTCACAACTGTGTCACAGAGGGACATAGGTGGGTCCCAACCTCTGCTTAAAGAGGACAGCACATTTGTGGTTTGGGAGGAAGATTATCATAACTCCCAGAATTGATTGTTTGATTTAATTTTAGGCAAAGCTAAACAACTGTTTTGCATTGCAGCAACAGGAGGGACTATGAAATCTGGAGGCCTGTCCAAATTGCCTTGTTATTAAAGCACAATTCAAGACAATGTAGAAATATTTTGAACAAAGCCACAAAACTTTCCTTTTCACAACAGATCTCTGCTTACCTGAGTAGAAGCCGCTTTGGGTTTTTCTGCCACGCTTATCTTCACCCGCTTGCCATTAATGAGGACAGGAGAGGTTTCATTGAATTTGACAGCTGCTATTACTGCTTCCTTGTAGTTCATTTCAAGATAAGCCTAAAGAAAACAGAAAGTTTCTTATTTAAGATCCTACTCATGTTTTATTTCAATGACATGCTAGCTTCCTATTCAAGGAACAGAAATGACTAGCAATAATTAAAATGCAGTATGCAAACATTAAAGTCAAAATGGGAATTATTTATCAAGAAAAATGCAAGAACATATAAAACTAGTATCTAAGATATTGAAGTTGTAACAAGAACAACTAAAAAAGTAACAATTATGGGGCCAAAATGATTTAATTTGATTTTATCTGGTTTTTAAATTTTGTGTATTTATGTATTTTATTGCTTGGCTGTTCACCGCCTTGAGTCCTTCAGGAGTAGGGCGGTATACAAATCAAATAAACTAACTAAACTAAACTAACTAACTTTGATGCTCTCTGAGCTTGGCTGTTTTCTTGCAGACATTTCATTACCCAGCTAGGTCACATCATCAGGTCTAGGACTGTCCTTGCTTTTGTATCTTCAATTGTTTTGCTTATTTCTTACCTCTTTTTTGTATTTTTGTATTAAACTGTTTACCCTGAAAGTGAACAGCCTACATTTGCTATGTATGCATTCAACAAATACAAATAATCTTGAATTTTCCTGTGGTAATATAACCATTGAAACATATCCACCCTGATGTATCTTTGGAAAAAAAAGTGCATTTCAGCAAATTTAAATATATTAGACATGTAAGAAGCTGCTTACCTCATGTTTACAACGGTCAACTAAGATGTCACTAACTTTTCCAAAAGGCTGGACTACTTTCTTAATGTCTTGATCCGTAAAAACATCTTCTGGCAAGTCAGATATTTGAAGAATAGTCCCCAAACTCCTGGGTTTACTCCAAAACTGCAAATAATTTTTTTTTAATAAATTTACATGATTTCTCACATTTAATCTCTTGTATACAAATACCATGAAACACATTTTTTTAAAAAAAACTAAGCGGTTATAGCCAACTTAAAAGAACCAATAGCAGGACAACCGTGGTTAAAATGTACAAAGCATATTTTCTAAAAATCCACTGAAAGAACCTCAGACAATACGGATATATTTATCCCAAAGGTGCTTTTTCCAAGAGGCAACTGGACGTTTCGCTTCTCATCCAAGAAGCTTCTTCAACTCTGACTGGATGGTGGGGAAGGGAAGGATTTATACTCCTTGCAGGCAGCTGGTCATTGGAATCCTTTGGGAGAGCCGTTGAGGCCACTTGGAGGTTTATCTGTGTCCTCAGGGTCACCTGAGTGGTGCAAATGGGTGTGGAGCCCTCTTAGAACTGCTGAAAGGACTGTGTGGCTTAAAAGGTGCCACTAATACGAATGGGACGGGACTGTCCCATGAAGACTAAACAACGTAAACAAATGCAGATAACCTACCTTATTGGCCAAAACATCCGCTTCACTCACTGGCGCGGCCAAAGGCGGTTTCTTAGATTTCCCCTCAGCTGTGGTCTCTTCTTTGCTAGGAGCCTCAGGAACCTTAGTTTTACTTTCGGAGGAGCTGTGTCGGGAATGTCCTTCTCTCTTGGACGGTTTTGGGGAAATTCTAGGATTTCCGGACTTCCCATCCTCAAAATCAGGCGATGCTCTTCTCCCTCCTGAAAAGCCCTGGCCGAAGGCTTGTTTGTGAATGTGTTCAACAATGCGAGGTCCCAAACATTTCATCACCGCTTCCAAGGCCTTATCTGGGGAAGAAAAGAAAGACAGCATGAGGCTTTTCAACTGATTCTTCGGCCTTGTTTTGTTTCTTTTAAAGGCTGGGAGACCTCATTTGAGACAAAACAAGGGGTCCCCAAATTTTTTAGGAACACAGGCAATGAAATAACAGGGAAATAATATAAACTATGATCTTAAAACAATGAGGGAACAAAATGTTTTTGGAATGAAGATAAATTATATTAAAAATGGGGGGGACGGATGGACCTGCAAATCCCTACTCTCTCGAGAAGGAGCCACTGGGAAGGGTCTGGAAAAATCATGCCCAATCTGGAAAAAATGTGTGGGAAGGGAGGATGTAGAAGGAGACAGACAGTCCCACACATAACGTGGCCCAGGGCTGTCCAATCAAGGCAACTTTAAGACCCGTGGACTTTAACTCCCAGAATTCCCCAGCCAGCGCATAACCAGCAGTGTGCTTAGAATAAATAAATAAATAAATAAATAAATAAATAAATAAATAAATAAATGCATTAATTAAATAAATAAATAAATAAATAAATAAATAAATAAATAAATAAATAAATAGAATGAATGAATAAATAAATAAATAAATGAATGAATAAATAAATAAATTTCTAAACTGCCCTTCTCCCGAAGGACTCAGGGCGGTGTACAGCCTATTTAAAAACACATCAATTAAAAATTAAAAATTATTAAATAAATTCGGCTCAATTTAAAACCCCAGAAAATTTAAAATACCCCAATTTAAAATATTACATTGATAGCCCGGCCTGGCGGAACAGCAGGGTCTTGAGGGCACAGCGAAATACACGGAGGTCGGAGATCTTACGCATTTCCGGGGGCAGTTCATTCCAAGGGCAGGGGCTCCCACAGAGAAGGCCCTCCCCTGGGTGTCGCCAGCCAACATAACTTGGCTGATGGCACCCTGAGGAGACCCTCTCTGTGGGAGCGGACTGGCCGGTGGGAGGCTATTGGTGACAGAAGTCGGTCGGTACCCGGGTCCTATGCCGTGGAGCGCTTTAAAGGTGGGGACCAGCACCTTAAATCGCACCCAGAAGACCACTGGGAGCCAGTGCAGCTCGCGCAGGAGGGGTGTCACGTGGGCACGAGTTGCACCCATAATTACCCTCGCGGCCGCATTCTGGACCAGTTGGAGCCTCCGAGTGCTCTTCAAGGGGAGCCCCATGTAGAGAGCATTTCAGTAGTCCAGCCAGGAGGTGACAAGGGCGTGAGTGACCGTGCGCAAGGCATTCCGGTCCAGAAAGGGCTGCAACTGGCGAATCAGGCGAACCTGATAGAAAGCCCCCCTGGCCAGGGCCGTCATATGCTCTTCTAAAGACAGCCGTGCGTCCAGGAGGACACCCAGATTGCGAGCCCTCTTTGGGGGGGGGCAGAGATTCATCCCCAATAGTCAGCGATGGTACCAGCTGACTATATCGGGACGCTGGAAGCCACAGCCACTCGGTCTTGGAAGGGTTGAGTCTGAGCCTGTTCCTCCCCATCCAGACCCGCACGGCCTCCAGGCAGCGAGACATCACATCAAGGGCATCGTTGGGGTGGTCTGGGGTGGAGATGTACAGCTGAGTGTCATCAGCGTACAGATGACACTTCACCCCAAAACCACGGATGATCTCACCCAGCGGCTTCACATAAATGTTGAACAGGAGAGGCGAGAGGACCGACCCTTGCGGCACCCCACATACAAGGCGCCTTGAGCTCGACCTCTACCCCCCTGCCAACACAAACTGCAAACGGTCAGAGAGGAAGGAGGAGAATCACCGCAGGACGCAGTGCCCCCTATTCCTAACCCCCTCAACCGGTGCAGCATGAGACCATGGTCGATGGTATCAAAAGCTGCTGAGAGATCTAATAGGACCAGGACAGAGGAGCAACCCAGCAGCCTACTGGGAGCCAGTGCAGCTGATGAAGTAAGGGGGGAGTACCCACCCCCCCTGCCTTTGTGGACTCCCATGTAGCTTCCAGATGATCTTCAAGAGAAGCTCTATGTAGTTTACCAATGGATGAGAGTATCTGTAACTCACATTGAAATGAGAGGCCCTTGGCGCTCTCTCAGCTCGGTTGTTTTCTTGCAGACGTTTCATGACTCAACCAGGGAACGTCATGAGTGCCACTGATGAACGGTGAAGCTACTGATGATGTTCCTTGGTTGGGTCATGAAACCTCTGCAAGAAGCAACCAAACCCAAGAGAGCAACAAGAGCCCCACATACAGCTTATTGCAGTAAGACAACAAAGAGGTGCATAAGGCAAAAGCTAACTCCGTTTCCTCCTTGGCCCATGCCCAAATTGTTGAGAAAATTTTGAGGGATTTCAACTTCTTGTGTGTCTACTTCCATTTACTGTCATGGTTCCAAGTCATGATCCCAACCAAGTCAGAACTCTGAGACTGGACCTCTTCTCAAAGATTCTCTTTATTGGGTATATCATATCGGCACATTCAAATGTGAACCCCACTCTTAAATATTTCCCTTGGTTCAGTAGAATTAAAAGAGTAAATGATTCACTCCCCCCAAGTGTCATAGATCACATTGCCCAACTGAGTAATTGGCCAGCTCTTCATCTCTTCTTGAGATGACCTTGGCTCTACCAGCCTGTGTTATGTCTATATCATAGAACAGCATTCCAAACCTCCTATCCTCCCCCCCCCCCCCTATTGGGCAACTAAAAAAGGGGGGGGGGAATGCCTCAGCCAGTCCTTTTGAAAGTTGACACGCTGTTTTAGTATGTAAAGTGGGTTTTTTTAAAAAATGAAATGCTCTAAAAGTTTGCGATGAAAATGAGATTTTCTCATTTCTCATGCAAGAGAAATACTTTCTCTTAAGATGAGTGCTGCCTTTAGTCCAATTTAAAATGGGATACATTTGGCTGGCTGAAGGCCAGCAAGCCTCTATAAACCACCACCTTACCTGGAGAGCGGATATATCGTCTGGACCCTCTCTCTCTGCTGGAAGACCTTTGGAATGACGAAATGGGATTATAAGGTCGCCATGGAGACCTTGACCTGTGTCTGAAATTAGGCAGTGGCCGTGGACTTCGACTTCTTTGCCTGCTCGGCCTGTGCCTGGGACTCCTGGATCGGGACCGAGTTCGACGTCTGGCATGCCCAGAACTGGAGCGTCTCGACCGCCTGGGGCTAATACTGGCAGAACGCCGCCTGGGTGTGTTGTTTTCATTTCTGTCGCTCTCTCGTCTAGGGACAAAGAATGATATACATCACCTGATGGTTTTGGTTTAACGTGAAACTACCCTAATACAGGGAGTCCTCACTTAACACCTATTCGTTCAACGACCACTTGAAATTATGTCAGTGCTGAATAACAAAACAGAGGGACCTTGGAGGTCTTCTAGTCCAACCCTCTGCTCAGGCAGGAAACCCTATACCATCTCAATCAAACGGCTGTCCAACCTCTTCCTAAAAACCCCCAGTGATGAAGTACCCACAACCTCTGGTGGCAAGCTGTTCCACTGTTTTATTGTCCTCACTGTCATGAAGTTTCTCCTTAATTCCAGGTTGCTTCTCTCCTTGATTAGTTTCTATCCGTTGCTTCTTGTCCTGCCTTCAGATGCTTTGGAGAATAGGTTGAGCCCCTCTTCTATGTGGCAACCCCTCAAATACTGGAAGACTCCTGTCGTGTCACCCTAGTCCTTCTTTTCTCTAGACTGGGCAAACCCAATTCCTGCAACCGTTCGTATGTTTTAGCCTCCAGTTCCCTAATCAAGGGCCTTATGATCAACAGCTCAAAGTTCTGGCTGTTGGCAGAGCCCATGTTGTTTATGTGAACAAAGTTCAGCACCCTGCCCTGCCCTCCCCCACTCTGCATCTACTACCATCTTTTAGTCACCCACCTACCCACTGCCCCCAGTTGCCCCCATCATCCAGCCTCACCCACCACCCAGCCCGCTGTACTGCATGCCACTATTGTACCACCTGGGGCCTGTCTCATGTTGCCTTCTTTTGCGCCTGTGTGCCACCAAGGCTTCTCTCGCACCCCAGCCAACTGGTCTTAATCCTGCCAACCAGGACTTCCGTTTTTCAAGGTAGGCATGGGGGGGGGGGGAGAAAGGCCCCAGCTGTGCCCTCAGGAAAGCCACTTCCTAGCCAGCTCTTTCTTTTGCAAAAGGAGGTCCTGTTTGGCAGGCAGAGGCTCTGCGTGAAGCACAAAGAGAGGCCCTTGCCGGGGCACGGTAGCACCGCTGGGAAAGGAGGTGCACTTTGGCAACCTTTTCTGGTTACAACTGCCATGCAACCACTATGATTTTTTAAATTATTCTTTTCATTAATATGCCGTTAATTCACTAAAATGTCTTTGGGATTAAGCAATAGCCTTGAGTTGCCTGTGAGTGAGTAGACGGCCAATATAAATTTTCCAAACAAACAAACAAACACCATCACATCCCAAGAAAACATCATGTAAGCTACCTTTTTGTTGATGAATGGGATTCTGGATTCCAGTCAGGATATCTATTTCAAAAATAAAACTATTAATACAAGAATCCTGGAAGCTTTTATATTCTTTTCCTTAAAACGTATTACCTTGAACCCAGTTTGAGTACTGTCCCCATTTTCACTGTCTGCCTAGCTGTGTTTCCTACAATGTTCTCACTGCATGCGTGCTGAGCTTCAGAAAGCTGCAACTATACAACTCTTCAATATTAAGTTGAGAATTCGAACTCATTCCTTCCTACTGGTCCTACAGTTACAGGTCAGTATTTTGGCAAAACCCACAGATCCGCATTTTGCAAGGTTTGATTTCAGTTCACAATAGTTTTCTACTGACATAAGCATCTGGCCTGTCCATGAACCCCTGACTGATCTACGTGTTGGCTACACTTTGAAAAGGATCCTACTCTGACTTCTCCCATTTTCCTATGACCATGAATTATCCCAGGGACTGTAGGGGAATCTTCCTTGCTCGGGGTCATAATGTCCCATTGATCACATAACACAACTGCACAAAGAATGGAACAAACCCTTTCAGAGGGATCATGCTGCAAACGTTCCAATTGATTTCATTCAAAAATAGAGCAGGAGCAGTGATATAAAAGTTTCGTTACATAAATTATGGTTTGCTTAATTCAAGTATTAATTGAAGCGTTCGTGTTGAAAAAGATGGGGACCCACAATGTAGAGAAATCAAATAAAAACTCTTACTGTTGGCGTAGCTGGCGGCAGCTTTCAAGGTGTGTGGAAGAATTCTGATGCTGAAGCCAATCCTATAGAGAACAAGCAGCCAGGAGTCAGGATTAAACTATGGACTGGGATAATTAATTACCAATTAATACCTTTACACCCCACCTTCGTTCCAAGAAGATAAAAGGGATAGATTTGTTCACCTCCCTCCACCAACTATCATCAAAGCAAGCCCGTGACTCTAAAAATTCAGGAATTCTCTCATTTCTTTTGTGAAGGTGGGAAGGCAAAGATACCCATGTTGGAAAACCCATTCCCTGCTGATCTCAGCCTGCCAAGCAGATCACAGCTCAGCCACATGCAGCACAGGAAAGAGCCCTGGTGGTTTGGCAAATACATAACCTGCAATTTTATGCAGGCTCAAAAGAAATCAATGTATTAATAGAAACGCTGCAATTGCCAGGGGGAGGGAGGGAGGGAGGGAGGAAGAGAGGGAGAACAGGCACTGCTTTCCTCAGGATGAATTCTGGTCCTTTGGATAGGAGCAGCAACGCCTGGGGCTTCATGGCTCAAACAGAACTACAGGATGATTGGAAAAGTGGGGAAAATGTGGCATTTCGAACAAATTGATGTCTTTGGGGCTAGTAGGAGCACCCTACCTTGATCTGTGAAGCTCCAGGAAACATTAGTTTCCATGTCCCATCATGACTATAATCAATTATTATCAATTCATCCAAATCACTAGGTTTGTGTCAAAAAGCTCCAGACAAAGTCCTCCTTTCTGATTTCCCCAGAACTATGGCATTTCCTTTCTGGGATCACACAGGACATCCTATTTCAAGTGGCATCTCCTACACAAATGGTGTTTATTATGAGCATCATTTTTTGGGGAAAAAAAAACACCCCAAAAACATGCTTCACGGGCTACCTCTTTTAAATAAATGAGACATACACCCTCTTAAGATAAGCAGCAGCTTATACCTGAATGTGGGAGAGCCAAAATAAAACCAGTAAATTTATATTGCCATTTTGGTTGGCACAGAGACTAAACAAAACATGTAGAAAGGAACTTGGGCTCCATTAGCTGTGTTTAAGACCAACAAGAATAACAGGCCACTTTAACACACAAAGCTGACCTATCCCAACTCAATGAGCTCCAAGGAAACCTACATCGGAGCTGCACCTGGTTTATTCCCAAAATTTTTGAAAGCTTTGTACTTTCGAATTAGCAATGGGGTCCGTCTTGTAAAATCCATGCTTGTGGAAGAACTGAGCATTAACCCTGAACTTCACTGACAAATGTAAGCACATTATTAAACCACTGAACCCAGTCAATTTACTTCAGATTATCTGAGCCCAGCCCGACACTATAAAATACATTGTACTTCAATCCTACAGTTTAGGATTTGAATATCTGATAATGTTTAACATTTTAGAATGCATCTGGCACTCTGACTGATGTAAATGACCATCCTAGGCTGCCAAGATACTCAACTTTATATGCCTGCATGTATGTACAAATTAAAGACAAAATAAGAACTAGTGACTATGTCTATCAAATCTATTTTAACAATTATTTGACTCATCCTTTCATCATTCCGAGGTCAGTAAAATGAGGATCCAGATTGTTGGGGGGACAAGATGCTGACTCTGAAAACCGCTTAGAAAGGACTGTAAAGCACTGTGAAGCAGTATATAAGTCTAGGTGCTAATGCTATTATTAAGAGGCTGAAAACACAAATTTTAAAAGAAAAACTAGAACTATTTGGATTTCTCCTACTTTATCTAAAGAACGACAATATTACATTTTGTTTTGTTATGGTCATGTGCCAAAAATACATTCTAAAAATATCTGCAATGATGCTCTTTAGTTCCTGTTTTATCCACCCCTTGAACTATCAAGGAATGAAAAACATTGAGCCTTAATAGTGCTTTAAGGGGAGGGAAATGTAGCTATGTTGGATGGAGATACTAGACAGGGCCTCCTGGAATGATATTTTATTATGTGTTAAGATCAGTGGCTAAATGTTAAAAACCTTAACCCACAACTGCTATTTTCCTAAGCTACAGAGGTCCGTGTGTCTGAACCTTCCCTTGGGCTGCCTTCATCTATATATCCTCCGGCTATTTTGTTCTTTTTCAATGGCGTGTGATTTCTGGAACCCTACACAGCACCTACCAGAGATTTTCATATGGGGATTATTGGGTACATTGAAAATAATTTGCTTAACAGATGACACAGTAAGCAAACAAACATAGGAAGATAACATTTCTGTACAAATTGTGATCAATGAGTTTCTCACTGCTGTACTAAAAAGTCTCCGAGATTGATCCAGAACATTTCAGAGGCATATGCAAAATTACTGAAATCAGAGAATAGACAAATCAAGACCCGCCAAATCTGAACAGATTCCAGGTGTGACCAAGATGCTCTGGATTTAACCTGGTGGAGTAAAACTTCAAATTCCTAAAACAAGTTAGCTCTAAGTCATCATTCTCCAGACTCCAGATAATCTAAAATGTGTTGGATTTCAGCTGCTATCCTCTCCAAGTTTACGCTCTTAAAGTAGAAGCATTCGCCTGGGAAGTACTATTTTGTATTTAAATCTTGTACGGCTTAAAAGGGTGAAGCAGTGTGATGAATAAGACTGGCGGGGGGTGGGTGGGTATGCAATCTAACAGTTTGGACAAAGCTAGTTAAATGTCTAACTATCGCTGCTGCTCTTCTTTAGGAACAGACAGTAATTGAAAGACATTTGAATCAGATACTTATCCTAACTTGCGGACATTTTAAAAATAATAAAATGCATAATATTGTACAAATATCCATAAACTGACCTCCAACACAGAGATAATATATTCTGTATAAATTATGTAATCTGACTGGGGCGAGGGATTTGACTCACCTTCAAATGTCTACATTCTACATTACATAGGGAACACATATGTGGAAATATTCTCGGAGACGCAGCATAATAATCATTCATCATTGACGGAGTGGGCAGCCTCTTCATTTTCTGGGCATCCATCTTGGAAAAAACCGGAAGCCAAGAGGCCTTCACGACCCCAAATGGAGACTTTATAGGCCCATCAATCTCTTTCCGGAAAGGTTTATGGGCAGGAGCCGGTTCAGGGGGAGCACTAGGGCTCGGTCTGGACTCCTCATGAATCCTCTCACGCCGGTTCATACCCCCAAGCATTTCAGGTGCAAAAGGAGGAGGGGGAGGAGGCGGCGCCTGGTTCATAGGTGACATCATGGGCCGAGCTACAGACGGGGGAGGCAAAGCTTGCCGAACAGGTGGCATGGCAGGCCGAGGTAGGGGCGGCCCCACAGGCGGCATGATGGGCTGGACTGCCGGAGCTACCCCAGTTCCTGTGGAAGGGGCACACAATCCAGACATCTTGTTTGGCGAGTCCATGGGGAAAAAAGACTGGGTGCTTGGTGTGCTTCTTTGGAACCCCATCTGGCGGATTAATTCCTCCACGGCATTCATCTGTTTGCTGGTTATGCCGGCTGGCGGGGTCTGCTGGGACTGGAACCCTTTCAGGGTGTCCTTAGGAGGCCCCTCCGAACCGTAGACCTTCACCTCCAATGGTCCTTCATCGTACCTGTATTTGCTCTCGTGCCCATAATCAATGACTTTGCTCTTGATCATGGAGCCGCGGCCATCCTCGCTGCGGAAGTTCTCCTTTTCGCTGCTCTGATGAGGCAAACTTGGCATCTGATGAGCCATTTTCCTCATACGGATGTCCCTTAAAATCAAAGGCATATTTTCGGGGGTCAGCTGATCGTCTGGATAACGGCTAAGTTCTTCCAGGTCTTCGTTGGACAATCCAAAGCTCGCCAAGATACTTGAGGCGCTCTCGTTGGTATACCGGCTTTGCACAGTTGGGGAATAGTCTGTCATCCTTCCTGGGATGGGCTGACTCTGGCTATTATTTCCAGGGGGAAACGGATTGTCCCAATGAGAACCACATCCTTCCATCTTCTGCTGCTGCTGCTGATGTTGTTGTTGCTGCTGCTCCATATTCATTCTCTCTGCCGCTTGTCTTGGGTCCATTCTGTGTGGAGGCACCTGAATGTTTGGCCTTGGAAATCCTGCCCTCATGTCTGATCCCATGAACCTTTGGGGCATTCCATCAGAATTAGGCGGGAGCTGCCTCTGAAGACCACCTGGTCCAGGTCCCGGCCTGTGAAAAGGCCCACGCGGGATTGGATCAGGCATGCTAGGTCCCCTCGGCCTTGGCGGCATGTTTCCTCTAGGGTTAAACATGGCTAGTTTCAGGAACGCCTCATTTAACAAAGGAGAGGAGGCTACAGAATAGTTGGAAGCAACCAAGTTCAACTGATGAAGAGCCAACTGGGTCTTAATCTGAGCCAACTGTAAAGGAGGCAGGCCCAACAGAAAGGGGCTGACAATGCCAAGGTTCAGAGAATTCACAAGAGGTGCAACATTTTCCAAGAACACCATAAAGCTGAAAGTTAAAACACACAAAAGTTAATTACATGTATTTGTTTAATGTACTTCTTAAAGCGGTTTTACTGCTTTTAAGCATATTGTTGGGAAACTTTGTTTCCTTTAAAAATATATATTATTCATTCGGCAAAGTGGCTGCTTTTAGCAATTTCCGATTGTTCGCTTTACTTCTGCACGATGTACTTAAAAAGTCTAAAGCTGGGTTCACACATGACAGAAACAAAATTTGTGGGATAAAGCACAGGGGTTGAATTCACATGACTAGCTAAGCCAAAACCAATCACACATTGCAGCCACCCAGAGTCGCTTTGGGTAATAAAATGGGAGACATATAATAAATAAACCAGCTAATATGAAGTGTACAGCCTAAAAATGTTCATATTCAACTCAACTGAATAAGAGGTTCAAACGTTGCAACTTTGGTGATTTTATTATATTCTTTCTGAATATATAGAACATTTTATTTACAATGTCATTAGAAAAAAATTTGTAATACAAAAGCATGCATATAATTGAACCTTCAATTCCTTGCATTTACTGGAAAATTATACATACAGAATTCAGTAGATATCCACTAACAATACACGTAGCATTAACTGTACCTCCGGCGTGATAGCAGTGATATTCAAGCAACACTAAGCACAGAACTATCGTTCAATCATGTTATTAATTACCTGGCGGGCATTGTAAAAAAGAAAATATTTCACGAGAGTTACTTTCCTTTTGTCATACTGCATTTTGTACCAAAATGAAAAAATACAGCAATATATTGAAAATGGACACAGCAAGGAAAGAAAACGAAGGGTATGTTTTCATTTATGTGTCTTCTATTCTGGCATGCTTTGCCCCCCCCCCCCCCAGCAACCACCACAATGGCCAACTTTTTCCATGATGGCTCAGCAGCATTGGGGAGGGGGCTTTCTTCCTCCATTTTGAAATAATGCTAAAAAAACAACCACCACCACCATTCTGGGGGACCAGCTTCCTTTTATTCGCTGGTTTCTGGACTCTCTGATCAGCCCTGAACAGTCGCTGCTATGCTTCCAGCTGAAAGACATATGGCAGCAACTAAACTGAAGACACCAGCTCAGCCAAAGTTATGCTGGTGGGCCATGACTCACGAGTAACCCTGGTTCTTGTGAACTTGAAATGGCCAAGACAGAGGCAGGCAACATGATTCCTGCTCTCTCCAGAAAGCCACAGCTAAGCAGATCACTGCTCTTTAGAAGACTATCTGTGGGACCTTTGTTCAGTCTTACTCTTCATTTATATAACTAATTACGATATAATGTAATCGCGGCCTGCTCTGGGTACAAACAGGGTACTCTCTCAATTTAACAGAACGAGGCAAGAAGACCGAGGCCATGAAATCTGAATGCATGTAATTGATTTAATCTGTCCTCTATACCAGTGTCCACAACCTGCATACATTAGGTCAATGGTCTGGACTGCCAATAAAGGAGAATATTTGTAGCTCAGGGTTGAAATGACGGGTCCTTGGTGCCTCTGAGCTTCTTTTCTTGCAGACATTTCATTACCCTAACTAGGTAACAGCATCAGTGTTAGTGAGGAGTGCTGTTTGCTGTCAGTTTATATTCTGGTGACTTGCTTGTCTGTGTGGGTGAGAGTGCTCTTACAAGATTCTTTGGTTGGGCTGCTTTCTGGTGGCTCTTTGGCAGTTGCTTGTCCGGACTGCTTTGGAAACTACAGATTTTTGCCCAAAGTGCAAAGTAAATCTTCTCTACTTCATCTGAGGTCCAGAGCATTGAGGTTTTACTGCATTTGTCAAGCAGATTATAAACCGAACAAACATTCGTTGTGTGAAACAAAGTTAGCAACAGGGCTACAACTTGGGGAAAAAAACCCCAACAAGATCACATTGAGCACAAAATCATAACATTAAAAAAAGACTAATAAGAAAAAAAAATCCTCATCCTCAGTCAACAATCCTGCTTGGGGAGCAGTTCCAAAGGCCTGGGCTCATTCCAGCCCCACCTCTGGTCTAAATGCTCCACACTCAAAAGCACAGGAAGATTTATACAGATGCATTCAGTGCTTTAAATAACCTAACTGCTGCAAAACATTCAGAGCCTTAAATGTCAGCTTCGGTGTTTGACACCAATACAATTATTGCAAGATGGCAGTGGTATTTTGCCCCAGAGGTACAGTATATTGGCAGCTCTATTTTGAGACTTCCATGCTGCCTTAAGAATGCAGCAAGGATGTGGGGCAGGACAAAAATTTGAAAGGACTTGGGCTATTCACGTCAAAGTCTTGGTCTATCTTTGAATCAAACGTGTGTTTTCCCAAGATTGCGCACCTAGTGCCAAGACCCCAACTCCTTCTAAGAGATTGACAGTAGGCCATTTCGCTTTCTGCGAGCTCCAGCCCCCCTTCTTCCCTTTCAATACAGATCCCATCACCACCCCACAAAACACACGGAGCATTTAGAGTAATCTTCTCTAAATGCAATTCATTTGCTCATAGAATTCAACTCTGGCTAACTATCAAGCTGTGGTGTTTTTTTTAAGCCACAGAGCTTCATTCAGATCTATTTGCAAACCTTATCAGGATTTACATTCTTACAAGCCAAACCAACTTTGCCCTGCCTCCCCCCTGCCCTCCCCCCCAATCTTTTCCTTCTGCAACAGGCAGCAATGTCAGGTGCTTGTGTTCAGTGTTTGTTTGAGTTCAGCTCTGCAAAATAAAAATTCTCAAAAAGTAGAGGAACATTACTTGTGCAAGAACATTCTGCAATTTCGATGCATTTCATAACCAGCTCAGCTAAAAAGCAACAGGAAAGGGGAAGAAAACAAGCAACAAGCAACTTTGTTATGAATCAAAATGTTCAATAATGTGCGGGTGATACAGATCCAAAGATATTAGTTGTCTTCTTTACACAAGTCTTTAAACAAATTGGAATAAGTTCTTAGCTGGTTCTACAGAAACTCCATGAACAAAGGATTCAGCAAGTTCTACCTAATGAGGAAAAAAGGCTTTGACTGTGTTGCTTCAGACTTCTGACACCTTAACCGAGCTTTGCAGTGGGAGAATTACAGAATTCTCAAGAATGCTGCATCCTATTGCCATACCTCCAAATATGTCCTGGCTCACAGTTACTAATGTGCTTTTAGCTGCAGAATCAGAACAAGACCTATCTCTGAAACTCAGACCACTGGTCAGGTCCGGCACAGAGAATTTCCACCCCTATTTTTAATTCCCCAAGCAGAAGTGGCAGGTAGAATTATACCCCTGGTCTTCTGCCTTTAGCAGAAGAGATTGATTAAGAGACTGGACAACCATTTGTCTGCAATAGTATAGGGTGTCTTGCTTGAACAGAGCATTGGACTAGAAGACCTCCAATGCCCCTTCCAACTTTTATCCTGTTATTAACCATAACAAACGGTGCCTAGCTCTTGGCAGCCACAGACTGCTTTGCATTGCTCAGTTGGTATTTGCCCAAAATCACCTGCATTCTCCTCTCAGCCTACCCCGCCTAACCAGAAAAAAAGAGCCCAGGAGCAAATTGTGAAAGGAAGACAAATCCTGGGCTGATGTATGGATAGGAAGAATCCTAATGCAGTTATTGAGCCAGAAAGAGAAAAATGTACCTTCATAGAAATAATTATAGGGCTGAAAGAGAACCTTGGAGGTTTTCTAGTCCAACCCTTTACCCAAGGCAGGAGTCTTTATACCATCCTGGATAATGGAGCATGCCTCGAAGGCGTTGTATTGGTGTGTTTCTTTTAAAATGTGGGTGCAAATCAAAGGTGGAAAAAGTGGGGAGGGCCAGGACAGAAACTATAATGCGAGGAGGGAAATAAAGCTGTATCAGCCACAAGGCAGCTGTGTGTGTGTGTGTGAGAGAGAGAGAGAGAGAGAGAGAACACGAATGAACCAAGGGTGTCCACCTGGGGCACTTTTAAGATCTGTGGGCTTCAACTCAGCAGAATTCCCCACTCAGCTTAACCCCTGGTATGAGCACAGCCTAAGAACTACATGGGTGGAGGAATCTAAGCGGAGGGGGGGGAGTGCGGGGGGGGGGGACCTTCTCCTCCTCTTGTCTTGTCAGGGAACACCCCCTGCCCCCCTTTTGTCTTGGGGGGGGGAGGGAGGTGGGTCCCAAATATGAAAAGGGGCAGGCTTTTTTTCGGGGGGGAGGGGGGAGAGATGGCAGAACCCAGGACATCCCCTCAAATAAACAAACAAACAAACAAACAAATAAATAAATAAATAAACAAATAGTCCTGTCTTTTGCCCCCAAGGACCCAAGGCTCTTTTTTGAGAGGAAAATGGGCTGCAAATAAATGTAAAAAATAAATGTAATAAAATGCAATGTAATAAATGAATGTAATAAATGTAATAAATGAATGTAATAAAATAAAAAACGTAATAAATGAACGTAACAAATAAATAAATGAATGTGGTAAAAGAAATCTAATAAAATAAATAAGGTTTAAAAAACGGGACAGGCCACTCAGAGGAACAAAGGGGGGACTGACGGGGCCTGCAGCGCCTGGCACCGCCTCGGGCATCGGGGGGGGGAGTTAAGGGGGGGGAACCAAAACCGAGCCGGGCGGCCCTGCTAGGGAGGCCTCCGGCGCCTCCTCCCCCCCCCTCAGCCGCCATTTTGAGGCCTTGCTGCCCCCGCCGCCCTCCGCCCTCGATGGCCTGGGGGAGACGGGGTGGGGAGGCGGAGACCGACCGCAGGGCCCACCTCTTCTCTGCTCCCGGGCTCCCTTTCCCCGACCGCCCACGGAGGCCTCGCGTCGCCCGAGTCGCGGCACCGCCACCGGCCGCCTCAGAGGGAACCGCCGCCGCCTCAGCCTTGCTGAGGCCGTCTGCGCAGGCGCGCCGCGCGTGCGGAGAAAGTCGGTAAAAAAAAAAAGCCCCGCTGAGAGTGACGCCGCGCATGCGCTCCTTTTCGCCATGCCCGGGACTTCGGGCGCGAGACAAGCGAGGGTGGGGGGGGGACGCGCCGGGCGCCTGCGCAGTTCGTGCCGCGCAAAGAGGCTGGATTGCGCGCGGTGGAAGCGCGGCCCTTCGCGGCGGAGCGTGCAGGCGTCCCGTTTGCACCCGGCAAAGGCCTGGAGGGGCCCCCGGGGGCCATCGCAAAGACAGCCAGTCCATGCACGGGAGCCTAATCTGCTGGATTGCAGCTGGAATTGTGCAAACCCGCTTTCATCTCCACTGGCCATCCCTCCATCCCTCCCCCGTTATTGCAACCGTCCCTCCGGTGCTTTGCCCTGGAGAGTAACACATGGGAAGAAGGGTTGCAGGAACTGGGCGTGGCCGCTCTAGAGGAGAGAAGCACCAGGGGAGGCATGAGAGCAGGGTCCCAATATCTGAGGGGCTGCCACAGAGAGGAGGGGGTCGACCTACCCTCCAAAGCACCAGAAGGACAGGAGAAGCAGCAACGGGTGGAAACTACTAAAGGAGAGAAGCAACCTGGAAATAAGGACAAATTTCTTGACAGTGAGGACAATTAACCTGTGGAACCACTTGCCACCAGAACTCACTGGTGCTTTTTAAGAGGAGAGTGGAGAGCCGCTTGTCGGAAATGGTGTCGGGTTTCCTGCCAGAGTAGGGGGTTGGACTAGAAGACCTCCACCCAAATTCTATCGTGTGACCATGGGGGGGGGGGCTGCAATGGTCGTAAGTGTGAAAAGCCGTTGGTGTTTAATGTACGATGAAAATGTGATGAAAGAGAAGTAACCTATACGCACAATTCACATGCAAGGGGTCATGAGACAGCTTTCCCAGCGCTGGTGGAACTGGTCTCTAAACAAATGGTTGTAAGTTCAGGCTAGAGCAGCGGTTTTTGACCTTGGCCACTTTAAAGGGGGGGGGCTTCAACTCCCAGAATCCCCCAGCCAGCGTGGGAAGAAGATGCTGTTGCCTGCAGAAGGGAGAACTTTCTCAGTTCTGGAAGAGAAAAACTCAAGTCCTCGGAAAGGATGACTGAGATGAATTGAACGAACAAATAAGTAAATATGGGTAGTCCTTGACTTACGACCGTTCACTTAGTGACCATTCAAAGTTACAGCGGCACTGAAAAAAGGGACTTGGGGCCCTTTTTCACACTTACGACCATTGCAGCATTCCTGTGGTCACGTGATCGAAATGCAGATGCTTGGCAACTGGTTCCTATTTATGGCGGGCGCTGTCTCCCAGGGTTACGGGGTCTCCTTTTGCGACCTGACCAGCCAAGTCAAGGAGGAAGCCGGATTCACTTAACAGCCGGGTGACTTAACTCCACAACAGCAGGGATTCACTTAACAACTCTGGCAAGAAAGGTTGTAAAATAAATAAATAAACAATAAATAAATAAATAAAAAGGGGACAAATGCACATGAATACAGGGTTGTTTCTCTGTGTCATAGAATATAGCTGGGCATATGCATAATTTTGTATTTATATATTCTGTCACACGTAGTGTATATTGGAGGTGGGAACCCTTTGAGAGCTGCAGGCAATGAAATTTCATTTTAATCTATGCCGATTAGCATACGTTCAAAGTTACACTAAATTTGTTTATTCAAAACTGACTTTACATCTCGCTTAGCAATGGAAATGATGAATTGGAACTGTGGTCATAAGTTGAGGACCCACTGCAAATAAAACAGGTTCTGCAGCGGCTGGGTTCCCTGCCTCTCTCCGGTGGCCTTGCTGGGTCTTCCCCTGAAGGGCTGTTTCTCAGCCCCCGGAGAGAGGGGGACGCTGTTAGAAAGCCGAGCAAAGAGGCAGGGTGACTTCTGAGGATTAGCTGTATGGGGTTAATTCTCACACAGGCTGCCAAACGCCGAGTAATAAGAAACTTGGAACAGCCGAGCCAAATGCAGAGGATGTTCCTCCCTCCCTCTTCCAGGTCTCAGCACTCTTGCGCTAAAATCATTTCCCGTCTCCTGTTCCTCCGCTCTCCTCTTAACTTCTGGCAACGGGTTTTGCACCTGGACCGCCTGCCGAAGGAGCAGGATGCTTGTGCAAAGTTTGTTTGCAAACTTGCTCAATGTCGAAAAGGAGATGAAAATAGTGTTAGCAAAAACCCTAGTAAGGTGTTGTGGCCCGCCAGCGGCCTGCACGGATCGTGGCTGATCCCGACGCTGAGGAGGCTGGTGTGGGGTTGTGCCAGCAGCCGGTGCTCGCGTCAGACAGCGAGGAGGCTGAAGAGGATGTGGTGGCAGAGGCAGAGACTCAGCCAGGGCCTTCAGAACCTCCAGAGGCTCCTTCAAGTGGAGAGAGTGAAGTGGAGGAGCCTCTCTTCAATGCTCGGGCACGCAGGGCTGCCCAAAGGCAGGAGTGGCTACTCAGGAAGAGGTCTACTCGAGAGTAGGGTACAGCCCTGCTAGCCACGTGACCACGGAAACGTCTTCGGACAACGGTGGCTCCCTCGGCCAAGAGTCCCTGGAGTCGGGCATGACTGGACAGGGAAAACCTTCGCCTTTCAAGGAGTCTCCTCGGACCTTATGACCAAATCCCTGCAGTTATTTAGTGAATATCACGTGGCTGTTAAGCAAATCCGGCTGCACACCAAGCCACGCCCACAGAACCGGTAGGGAAAAAAATTGGATTTCACCCCTGATCCCACCCACAGCAAGGCAGACACCCACTTTCATCCAGGACACCGGGGGTGGGTGGGAGCCCAGCACCTTGGCAGCCTCATAAACCAGAATAACAAGAGTTGGAAGGGACCTCGGAGGTCTTCTAGTCCAACCCCCAGCCACTGTGGTGGCCCTACGGACATGCCATGCCTGTTTGGGCCCTTGGAAGGTCATGCAATGGGCCTCCCGGGCATTCCTCTCCTGACCCACCTGGAGGGGCGTGAGTGGAGGAGTCTTGAACCCAGGGCCAGCAGGTGCTTAGCCAAATGGAAAAGGAGCAAGAAAACCAGTTGCGTAACAGCGCGATGGGTGGCGCATCAATTTTTTAAAAATGAAAATAAAATAGGGTAAAATAAAATAGTCTGCTGAGCCTGGATAGCTCAGCAGACTAATGCATTGTAATTTAACTCCAGCTGCCTGCAATTACTGTAAGTTCGAATCTCGCCAAGGCTCAAGGTTGACTCAGCCTTCCATCCTTTCTAAGGTAGGTTAAATGAGGACCCAGTTTGTGGGGGCAATAAGCTGACTTTGTATAAATATACAAAAGGATGAAGGCTTTTGGTTAGCGCATTGTAAGCCGCCCTGAGTCTCCGGAGAAGGGCGGCATATAAATCAAATTAAAAAAATAAAAAATAAAAAATAAAATAATAAAATAAAATAAATAAAATAAAATAAATAAATAGAGGTGCCCCGTCCTGCAGGGCAGAGCCTCACAGCCACTTACCTCTTGAGAGGCTTGGGGGGGGTCTGCTGAGCCCTTGCCCCCTTGCATCTTCCCATAGTAAGGCCGGTGGGCATCCAGGCAGATGATCTCTGGCTGCTGGGGTGGGGTGGGGTGGGGGAAGGGCAGTCACGGGGGTCCCCTCCAAGCCGTCCTGTCCATGGGGGGGGTAGAGAATGGCAAAAGCGAGGGGCTAGATGTAAGACCGAGACCCCCTTGCTAAGCTGCAGGGATGTCGGGGAAGGGCCTCGTTCCCAAAGGACGGAGGACTCCCTGACCTTCGTCCTCCCATCAGGATCAAAGTTTTGAACCCCCACGGCTTCCTCCAGCCTCCCTCCCTCCCTCCCCGGCCTGGTGGTTCTCTTGGGGACTTGAGTGACAGCCGAGGAGGCGACAGGAAAATGACACCTCGGTCACCACCCCCGTCATGGGACTCGCTGCCCCCCCCCCCCCGGCATCTCCTTGGCAAGGTGCCAAGGCCCAGCGGCCAGTCGCTCACGTCCAGCTGGTAGCTCAGAGGCAGGGATGGGGTCAGGCCAGATGAAGACACCTGGTTCGAGGTCAGGTCTGCTTTCAGAGCTGATTCAGACCACCAGGTGGCGCCCTTGTTCTGCTGCTCCAACCCAGAGCCTAGTCCTTGTCTTATGACCAGAATTGAGCTCCAAATTTCTGTTGCTAAGGGAAACCATGGGACGACCTTTCTTGCCACTGTTGTTGAGTGAATTCCTGCACGGCTGTTAAGTGAATCTGGCTTCCCCCGTTGACTTTGCTCGTCAGAAGGTCTCCCAAAGGGATCACGTGAACCCCGGGATACAGCGACCGTCATAAATGTGAGTCTGTAGTTTGATCGTGCGACTTGGAGGATGCCGCAACAGTCGTAAGTGTGAAAAATGGTCCTAAGTCACTTTTTCCAGGGGCGTGGTAACTTTGAACAGCCACTAAATGAACTGTTGTAAGTTGGGGACTGCCTGTCCTTGCAGAAAGTTCAGAGAAATTCCGCAAGCAGCCAAGACCGATTTTTTTCCTATTTGGGGGACGTCTCCAAGGTGGGACCGGTGCCAAAACAGGTCAGCCTTGACTTTTTTGACCTCCGCTTCATGCCAGCTCCGGATTTGGAGCTTTGCAGGATTTGGTCTCCTGGGGAAACGTGGTTTTGACGTGGTTCGGTTACCTAGTTGGTTCCCAAAGTCCTATTTTTACTTCTTTTATTCCAAATACAATCAAACTTTATTCAATCATAGAGCAGCTTATCTCTACAGATAAGTCCTCGATTTACAAAAGTTCATTTAGTGACCAAAGTTACATCAGTGCTGAAAAATGAGACTTACGACCCTTTCTCACCCTTACGACCGTTGCAGCATCCTTGTGGTCACGTGATCAAAATTCAGACGTTTGGCAATTGATTCATATTTATGACAGGGGCAGTATCCCGGGGTCAACCTTCTGACAAGCAAAGTCCATGGAGAAGCCACTTAAGGACCGTGTTACTAAATTAACAACGGCAGTGGTTCACTTAGCAACAGTGGCAAGAAAGGTCCTAATATGGGACAATATTCAATGAATGTTTCACTTAGCAACATAAATGTTGGCCTCAATTGGGGTTTTAAGTCAAGGACTAACTATAGGATGCATTCTGGGTCTAACAGAGAGACGAAGTTACAAAATAGTCCTTGACTTACGTCCATTCACTTAGCGGTTGTTTGAAGTTACAAGAGCACTGCAAAAACTGACTTATGACTGATCCTCATGCTTACGACCATTGCAGAATTCCCCCCCCATGGTCACATGACCAAAATTTTGGCCCTTGGCAACCATGGGGTATCTATGATGGTTGCAACATCCTGGAGGGCCAGCCGATTGGCCATTTGCGACCTCTGACACACGAAGACAAGGGGGAACCCGATTCACTTAGCGACTGCATGATTCACTTAACAACTGTTAACGAAAAGATGTGATAAAATCAGACACGACTCAGTTAGCACCTCAGGAACAGAAATTGTGGCCCCAACCTTTGGTCATAACTCGAGGACTATGTACAGTGAAACCTTCCATCTGTCATAAGATGCTGATCTCGTGTTCTTTCAGTACACAACAACACAAGATGTGTGATACTGCCACATAGCAGCCACAACTTGTTCCAGTGCTAAGCAAGACGGTTGCTAAGTGTTTTGATCCATTTTATGACCTTGCTTGCCAGTTAAGTGAATAACTGCCATTGTTAAGTGAGTCATACGGTTATTAAGCGAATTGGGCTTCCCCCATTATCTCTGCTTATTGGAAGTTCGCAAAAGGGGATCACATGACTCCAGGACAGTGCAACCGTCATAAATATGAGTCAGTTGCCAAGCATCTGAATTTTGATCACATGATCAACGCTTCAACAGTCATAAGTGTGAAAAACAGTCCCAAGTCCCTTTTTTTCAGTGCTGTTGTAACTTTGAACAGTCACTAAACAAACTGCTATAACTCAAGGACAGCTGTCAAGTGAGTTTTGCTCCATTCTAGGACCTTGCCTGCCACAATTTTTAAGTGAATCACTCCAGTTGTTAAGTGAATCTGGCTTTCCCCTGGACTTTGCTTGTCAGGGAGGTCGCAAAAGGGGATCACATGACCCCCCAGGACACTGCAACCGTCATAAATACAAGTCAGTTGCCAAGCGTCCGAGGTTTAATGATGTGCCTGTCCATGGGGATGCAACGGCCGTTAAGGGTCATAATTGTTTACTGTCCATGGGGATGCAACGGCCGTTAAGGGTCATAATTGTTTACAGTGTGCCTTTGTAACTTTGGTCATTAAACGAACGGTTGTAAGTCGAGGACCACCTGTAAAATATGCAGAATCCTAGGGTAGGGCTGGAAAGGGACCTGGTGGGTCATCTAGCCCAACCCCTTCAGCCTCCTTCCTCTGAGACTGGACTCTCTACAAGCCAGGCTGCGAAAGCTGCACTTGCAGCCAGGCGCCACCAGGGGTCGCCAGTCTCCGCTTCTCAGCCGCCCCCTTCCCTCTCGCGCCCGCCCCGCCCCTGCTGCATTCACACGACCAAAAGACACCAGATGCGTGTCCCTATTTCTGCACCGACCCGGGTTCCCCCTTACATTCACACGGAAACTAACCGAGGGGAAACGTAGAGCCCGAGCCAGGGCTCGAGGGCTGCCCACCCCCCACAACAACAGGCGTTCGCCTAACTCTCTACGCATGCGCCATGGGGTGGTCGGCAGCCGATCGCGCATGCGCGAAAGTTATTTTCTTTTTCGGGACGGAATCTGCGTTAGACAGCACCGCGCGGTTTTCACCACCACCCCCGTTTTCCACAAAGGCGCATGCGCAGAGCCTGGAAACTGATTGGAAAAGACGGGGAACCTAGGGAGATATCGGCGGCCAATGGCGGGCGTTCTTGGGCGCCGATTGCGTGTATGCCTCCGCCCCTGCCGAATTTTTTTTTACGCATGCGCTAAGGAAAAACAACAACACCCGCATGATTTTTACCAGCAGATGTCAGCAGAGAGCACTGGCAATCAATGCTGCCTGGTGGCCCGTTTTATGACTCGGCTGCAGCAAGTTTAACACCTGGCTTTTTTTTTTTTTTGCAACTACAAACTACAGATAGTTCCCAATTTACGACCACCAAAATTTATGTTGATAAGTGAGACATTCGTTAAGTGAGTTTTGCCCCAAGCAGGAGGCTGGACTAGAAGACCTCCAAGGTCTATTCATTTGTTAAGTGAATCCCTGCAGATGTTAAATTAGTCAAATGGTTGTTAAGCGAATCTGGTTTCCCCGTTGATTTTGCTCGTCGTAAAAGGGGATCACGTGACACCCCCCCAGGGACATAGCAACCGTCAGAAATGTGAGTCAATGGCCAAGACTCCACATAAAAATCACGTGACCAAGGGGATGCTTCAACGGTCGTTAAGTGTGAAAAACGGTCCTAAGTCACATTTTTCAGTGCTGTTGCAACTTTGAATGGTCACTAAATGAACTATTGTAAATCGAGGACTACCTGTATTCAATTTTAATTGTAAGTTGCTTTTCAGAATGAGATGGGGGGGTTTAATTATTATATTATTATATATTATATATTATAAATGATAGATTTTTTTAAAAGTATCAATTTTGTCGGCTGCTCCATTGTAAACCTTTCCACTCTCCAAGCCCATTTTCCGGGATTTGTTTGCACTGTAATTCTTCCTGGCTGGGTTTCCTCGTGGTCTCCCATCCAGCGGCAAAGGCCTGGAGCTGCAGCGACGCTTGCAAGGGGGAAACTGCTGCCCAAGCCACGTGTCGGCGCTGCGGTCAGGCCAAGCTATTTTTCGGGGGGGGGACATCGATAAAGCCTTTCGACCAAGACAAAGAGCCGAGCTGCGACGGGACCGCGTTTTCCCCCCCATCGCGGTCTTGGTTTAGTCCCTTCTCGGATTGGCGGAGGTCTTTGTGGCTTCATCCAATCATCGCCCGTCTGGGCAGCAGAGGCGGGGTCCGCCGAAGGCCAATGGCTCGTCATCGCAGGGCTGCCACGTGGGAGACGCAGCCGCTTTGAAGACGGAGGGGGGCGAGGGCAGAGCCTCCGCCAATCAGCGCTCGGAAAGAGGGGGCCCCCGCCTACGTCACGCGCGGCCCAGGCACGCGGAGCCCCCCCCCCTCGAGCGAGGAAAGGCGTCGGACGGGTCTGCGGGCCAATGAGGTGAGGGCGTCCCGACGGCGGGCCTCGTCGACGAGCGGCCAATGGGCGGCGCGCTGTCAGGGGCGGCGAGGCGCGAGCCAATGGGCAGGGCGGGGAGGGGCGTGGCGCGGCGGGGAGGGGCGTGGCCGGGGCTGAGGGAGCGCGAGCGGGCGAGTCGGGCTGAGGCGGCCCAGCGGGCGGGCGGGCATCGCGCAGCGGCGGAGGCCCCGCGGGGCCCACGGTAGGTAGGTAGCTGGCAACGCGGACGCGGCGGGGAAGCGCGGCCGGGCCCGACATGGGGACCGGCAGCTGCGGGAGGGCAGAGGGACCCCGGAGACCCCCCCCTTAAAGCCAGGCCAACCGCGCTCCCCGGGCCCGCTGCCTCGCACCAGGAGGGCCTCCGCCTCTCGGCCCCTTTAAGGTGGGTGGGCTTCCCTTCCCAGAATCCCCAGCCCAGCCTGCTTTAAGGTGGGTGGACTACAGTTCCCAGAAGCCCCAGCCCAGCCTGCTTTAAGGTGGGTGGACTACAGCACCCAGAAGCCCCAGCCTAGCCTGCTTTAAGGTGGGTGGACTACAGCACCCAGAAACCCCAGCCCAGCCTGCTTTAAGGTGGGTGGACTACAGCACCCAGAATCCCCAGCCCAGCCTGCTTTAAGGTGGGTGGACTACAGTTCCCAGAATCCCCAGCCTAGCCTGCTTTAAGGTGGGTGGATTACAGCACCCAGAAGCCCCAGCCTAGCCTGCTTTAAGGTGGGTGGACTACAGCACCCAGAATCCCCAGCCTAGCCTGCTTTAAAGTGGGTGGACTACAGCACCCAGAAACCCCAGCCCAGCCTGCTTTAAGGTGGGTGGACTACAGCACCCAGAATCCCCAGCCCAGCCTGCTTTAAGGTGGGTGGACTACAGTTCCCAGAATCCCCAGCCTAGCCTGCTTTAAGGTGGGTGGATTACAGCACCCAGAAGCCCCAGCCTAGCCTGCTTTAAGGTGGGTGGACTACAGCACCCAGAAGCCCCAGCCTAGCCTGCTTTAAGGTGGGTGGACTACAGCACCCAGAATCCCCAGCCTAGCCTGCTTTAAGGTGGGTGGACTACAGTTCCCAGAAGCCCCAGCCCAGCCTGCTTTAAAGTGGGTGGACTACAGCACCCAGAAGCCCCAGCCTAGCCTGATTTAAGGTGGGTGGACTACAGCACCCAGAATCCCCCATCTAACTGTACTTTAAGATGGGGGGCTTAAAACCCTAGAAAACTCCCAGAATCCCCTGCCTGGCCTGGTTCAAGATTGGGGTCTTCATGCCCTAGAATTCCCTAGCCAGGTGCTTTGAGATGGGTGGACTCCAACTCCCAGACTCCACCACCCAGTCTGTTTTAAGAGGGCTGTACTCCCAACTCCTAGAACCTCCCAACTCCCAGCCAGGCTGCTTTAAGATGGGGGGCCTTCAAGCCCCAGAATCCCCTTTATGGTGGGTGCACTCCATCTCCCAGAATGCCCCACTCACCTTGCTTGAAGAAGGATGGGCCACAAGTCCCAGAATTCCCCAGCCAATAAATACGTTTTAGGATAGGTGGAGTAGAATTCCCTAGCCAGCTGGGTGTGGGATTCTGGGAATCGGAGTCCACCCACCTTTAAACCATGCTGGCTGGGGAATTCTGGGAGTCGGCTCATCGAAAAGACCCTGAGGTTGAGAAATGTGGTGTATTTGCCAACCTTCCTTTCCCCATTGCAAAGCTGGAAAACAGAGCCTCTCCTCTCCTCCGAATCTCCTTCCTGTGGATAGTGGTAGATTTAGCTTTTAATTTTTAAACTCTAAATTAACTCCATTTATTTATTGGATTTGTCTCTTGTGTTGCTTGACCCAATGAAGGCTGTTAGGGGGAATGTAAGAAATATTGAGCAGACTCGTCTCCAACCTTTGCCTGTATTGTTTTGGGTTGGATTTGGGGGAATTAAAAAAAATGGATATAGCAAACATGTATATTCTGGTTTCGGGTAACTTTAGTTAATGGACAACGGACTTGTATTTTTTTGTGCTGAATGTTGTGATGTAGTAGAGCAGTCCCTGAAGCGGGTCTGGCGTGAGTTGACTTTGACCTATCTTGGTTAAAAGGCTGGCTGGGCTGTTCTGTAGCATTCGGGGCAATGGCGAAATTTTGTGGGGCGCTCCTGAATGGAGTTCCTGTCTGGCTTGTACCTGAAGCCAAGAGGTTGGGCCTCTTTTGCCAAGACTGGTTCTACAAGCCAGGTGTTCTGGTGGCTTCCAAAGGATGAGGATTCAATTATGGAGGTTGGGAATGGCAACCTCCCTCATCCTCAGCTGTTCTTTGAGGGAAGAATGCCATAGAATGAGAGCAAACCCCACTCTAGCACTGATGGTGTTACATAGTTAGGTCAAGAAATGTCTGCAAGAAAACAACCAGCTCAGAGAGCACCAAGGACCCCACAGCCCCCCCACTCCCCTTTAGGCATGTTTCTGTGAGGTGCCTTCTGGTAGGTAAATATAACCAAACACCTTTCAAAAAGCATCCATGGTTTTAGACAGCTGGGAAATAACAAAACATTTGCATTCTGTCAATGGACTAGTCAGACTTTCCACGCAGAAAGAGCTGTTCTTCACTAAACAAAAGGACAGGCAGCTTCAGCCAAAGAAAACCATTAAAGCAACAATCTTACTGTGTAAACCAGTATTATACCTTTTCCACTTCACAAATCCCACTCCCTCCCAGCACTGGTGATGTTACCTAGTTGGGTAATGAAACGTCTGCAAGAAAACCACCAAGCTCAGAGAGCACTGGGGGACCCAACAATGTTACCCGTGATTCGCTTGTGCATCCCACAGGAAACGGGGGAACCGCCTGCTAGATCCCACAAGGGGAGAAAGCCCCATCCGGAGGAGGAATGGAGGTGGAGTGGCTGGTGCTCCTTTGGGTGCCTCTTTGGGAGGGGGCCCTCGACTCCAATTAGGGGTGGGAGCTTAAGGCCCTCTGAATGCCTGCCAAACCAGAAAAACTTGTATTTTGTTGAGCTTGCACAGGAGAGGCCCCTGAGGAAAAGTGAGTGCGTCGGACAGGTTTGCAAAGCGAGGCAGCCTGGGAGCGCCAGCCATTCCTGGCCTTATCCAGGGGAGGAGGGGGGGTGGAAAGGTGTGGAAAAAATAGCGACTTCTGGCTTTTGAAGGGCGAAGAAAAACATTGCACGGAGTTTAACATTTCCCGGTGCACAATTGGGCTATTGTTTCTCAGCCTCCCTTTGACCTCTGGTGAGAGATCTTGGGCAAATGATTGTGTTGGATCCCAGATCCCTTCCATCTCGTTCGCTCCTGCTCCTATCAGGTTTGTGCAGGAGGCCCTCCCGGTCGCTCCCATTTTCAAGGTTTTTTTGTTTTTTAGGGGAAACCACCAAGAGCCGTTGGGTTCCTTTTGTTCGCTTTTCTGTCAATTCAGCAAAAGCCGCTCCGTCTCTCTTTCGGTGAGGAGGAATGCCGGGCCAATAATCAAAAGGGATCCTGAGCCTTTTTTTGTGGGTGTAGGAAGAAAGGCCACGATGGGAGGTAAACGGCCAAAGTTACAACCGCACTGAAAAATGTGACTTGTGGCTGTTTTTCACACGGCTGTTGCAGCAACCTCACCATCACGGGATCAAAATTCAGATGCTTGGCAGCTGGTTCATATTTATGACGATCACAGTGTCCCGGAGTCTTTTTGCGACCTCCTGACAAATCCAAGGGGGGAAGCCAGATTCACTTAACAACCTGGTTACTAACTTATCGACTGCAGTGATCCACAGCTGTGGCAAGAAAGGTCATAAAACGGGGGAAGACTCACTTTTAACAATGTCTGACTTAGCAGCAGAAATTTCGTCCTCGGTTGTGGTCGTAAGCCGAGGACTGCCTGTCGTATTGAAACAGCCCCCCGCAGGCTGATTCCCTCCATTCCTGAGCTGGGCCAGCCATGATGGCGTCCTCTGGCTATTTACTAGCAAAGCCTCAGAGTTTGACCCAGAACTTGTGACGATATGATATGACGGTTAAAAGCGGAGCCCTTTCGCCCGCCAAGAAATACCCTTGGCTGATTTACTGGGAATTGGGTTTCGATGGAGGCCGCGTCTCGGATCCTGGTCTGAGCGGGTAATCCGGCTGCCTATCGTGGCTTGCAAGAGACCCAGCCACCATGTGTGTGGGATTGTGCTTTCATTGGCCTACGTATCGAACCTCCACAGAGCTTGCTGGTGCTGGATCCGTGTCTGAAAGCCGGGCTTGTGATTTTGCTGAATCGGTGGGGTCTCCGTGCAGCATTTAAGAAGAAAGGAGAGGAAGGTGCAGTGAGTAAGGGAGGAGGAGGCTGTTAAGAGGGGGGGGGAACCATTTCACAGAAGCCTCTAAGCCAGCCTCACCAGCCGCAGCAAGCTCTGGCCGGCCTTCCGTGTGCGTTGCGCCTCCCCTTGTCTGCCCAACGAGCAGGGAATGTGGGAGTTCATCACGGCTATTTTTACTAGCAGCCGTTCAGCCTGGCTGGGTGTCTGAACGAGCCCTTTGCCTGGAACAAGGCAGCCGCGAGACTGGCTTAAGGATTAGCTTCTTCCCAGCTAACCACCGTTGAAATCAAAGGAAGGGGCTTACAGGAAACAAGCTGGAATTATTATTATTATTATTATTTAAAGCTGATGTTTTTAGGCAGTCTGCGGTCATACTAGAAAGAAGAGGGGGTGCGTAAAACCATTCAACCAGGGTTTGATTTAAACTAGCCCAGGTGACCAGGCAGCCTTAAAATAAAACCCCCAATAAATAGACTTTAAGGTTGAAAAGGGAGGCACGGAGGGTGCGACCGTGTAAGAAATGCCTCCAAGATGTGCAGTAAAATGGAGAGAATTAAAGTGTATTAATCTACCCGGAATAAAAGCGTCGGAGGAGCCCAACTGTCAGGCCCAACTTGGAAGAAGAGGATGGTGGGGGGGGGGGGGGAAGGCCGTTGTCCTGGCAGACTCCCGTGCTGAACAGGAAGCCTTTAGGGGACTTCCTGTTGGGAAAGCCTGGAGCCATTCCAGAGCCTGGGAACCTCTTCTCCGGAGTCTGGCTTTGGCGTGTCTCACTTCAAGGGGCGGCCCCACGCCGACTTTATGGAGCTTCCAGCTTGAGCTTCGGCAGCCTTGAATGGCGCAAGAAGTTACAGCAATGGAGCCAAAAGGGGTTTCGGAGGATGGAGAGCGGAGCAGCCCTAGGAGAGGGCTCCCCGTTGCCTCCTCCCCTCTTCCTTACAACCTTTACCTTCCAGCTTTGGGCCGTAGGTAGAAGAAGCTGAATCATTTTTGCCGGTTTCGGGAAGCGTCGCGTGGGGACAGAACTTGGCTCAAAGCTTTGGGTAGCGTTGCTCGCCCTTTTCAGACGTCTCTCTCTCTCTCTCTCT
This sequence comes from Pantherophis guttatus, assembly GCF_029531705.1. The sequence continues at coordinate 1,179,322 of NW_026844080.1, forward strand.
CCCTGCCAGCGCTGCTGTTCTGCGCAACGGAGCAAGCGGGGCCAAGGGAGAGCAGGCGGGGGGGCGGGGGCCGCACTGGCCCTTGTGGAGAGAAATACGGGCATGGGGGGGTCTCAAGATGGTCGAACAGGGTAAGGAGACCCCCCCCCACCGCCCGCCTGTCTTTTTAATTTTGGGTTTTGTATAATTTAAAATTTTTTCCTTGGCCTACCTGCACAGGGCCTCCCTCCAAAGTCTAACTCTGACTTAAAACGGTTCATTTAGTGACTGGTCGAAGTTAACAGCGGCACTGAAAAAAGGGGCAGGATCGTTTTTCATACTTACGACCGTTGTGGCCTCCCCTGTGGTCACGTGATCAAACTTCAGACACGTGGCAACTGACTCCCAATTATGACGGTCGCAGTGCCCCAAAGGGCTCATGGGATCCCCCTTGGCGACTTACTGACCAGCAAACTCTCTGGGGAAGCCAGATACACAGACCAGCTGTGTTACTGACTTAACAACTGAAGTGATTCGCTTAACGACTGTGGCAAGGCAGCTCGTAAAATGAGGCAAAACTCCTGTCTCGCTTAATGGCAGAAATGTGGGGCTCGGTTGCGAATCGAATGTGAAGGACAGCCCTTAGGCCTGCCGGAGTCGCCTTATAGAGAAGATGGACAGCATAAATATTGAATAAAGAAAATTAAATAGATCCCAAGGATAGCATGGAACTGGCACGGCTTCCAAGGAGGCGCTTAGAGCGGCTGCCCACTCCGAGCTAGCTTTGCAAATCAGGGAGTGAGGAAGGCCCTGACAAAATACTTTCTCCTCCTCCTCCCACTCTCTGGAGGATACAGAGTTTCCTGAACTTGGCTTCCAGTTGTTTCTCTTTTTAACAAAGCGCTGGAGTTCCAGCTGTTTCCGCCCTTCTCGGACCACCCTGCTGAATCCGACCTGGCTCAAAAGCTTGGAGGGTGAGCAGGGATGCCTTTTATTCCACCTCCTTCTACCTGGGCTCCTACAGAGCACGGCTCTCCAACCTTGGCAACTTGAAGCCTGGCGGACTTCAACTCCCAGAATTCCCCAGCCAGCTTTGCGGACTTCCACTCCCAGAGTTGAAGTCCTCCAAGCTTTAAAGTTGCCAATGTTGGAGACCCCTGCTATAGAGGTACCCCTCACACTTATGACCACAACTGAGCCCAAGATTCTTGTTAAGTGAGACAGTTGTCAAGTGAGTTTTGCCCCATTTAGCAACCCCGGTTGTTAAGTGAATCTGGCTTCCCCGTTGATTTAGCTTGTCAGAAAGTCGTGAAAGGAGATCACGTGACCTCAGGACCCAGCAACAGTCATAAAATGAATCAATTGCCAAGCGTCTGAATTTTGATCACGTGACCATGGGGATGCTGCAAAGGTCATAACTTTGAAAAAGGGTCATAAGTCACATGTTTCAGTGCCGGTGTAACTTTGAACAGTTACTAAACGAACTGTTGAGGACGACCTCCACCTAATTTCGGCCGTGTGAGCTAATTGTCCCCAAACTTTTGAAAAATGTCTTTTTTTAGTCCGGCAGCTATAAAATTAGATATTCCAACCTTGCAGGAAAAATCTGGGGGCATCCTATAGAAAGCATGCTTTATGGTAGTGGGAAGTGTGAGGCACACTGATGGTGCTATGAATGACAGTGTGAATATCTATATAGCTGTGCTGGCTGGAGAATTCTGGGAGTTGAAGTCCACAAGTCTTAAAGCTGCCAAGTTTGAAGACCTCTGATCTATATCATAAGCGGGTCAGGGTTGGAATGGAGAGCTACGTGAGGAGGGGAGTTCAAATTCAACGCAGCCAAAGCATCAAAAGCCCGTTTTGGGCTCTGCTCTTCTTTGGGTGCCAGTGTCTCCTCCTAACACAAATGGGCCACAGGCTTTATTATTCTTTGTAAAGCCCTGGCACTTCTCAGGAACACTCATAATTATGGACATTTATTGACTTTGCGAAAGGTGCAAAGAAGAGCAACTAAGTTGATTAAGGACCTGGAGACTAAAACATATGAACAACCGTTGCAGGAATTGGGTTTGGCCAGTCTGGAGGAAAAAAAGAACCATTAGTATTCCAGAATTTGGATACAGGAATACTAATTGCATATTGGTATCCAGTATTGGATAGCAGTGTTCCAGCATTTGAGGGGCTGCCCCAAAGGAGAGGGGATCCGACTATTCTCCAAAGCACAACAGGAAGGCAGGACAACCTGGAATGAAGGAGAAACTTCCTAACAGTGAGGACAGTTAACCAGTGGAACTGCTTGCATTCAGAAATCGTGGGCGCTCCATCCCTGAAGGTTCTTAAGAAGAAACTAGACAGCCACTTAACTGAAGTAGTATAGGTCAGGGTTGGTGAACGTTATCGGCACTGAGTGCTGAAATGGAAGTGGCGGGGGGGGGGCAGGCGGGGATCACCGGAAACCGGAAGAGCAGTTCCCTGGCGTGCTGAGAAGCTGAGCTTCCAGTTTCTGGCATGCAGATGCACACCAGGAAGCTGAGCTTTTGGTTTCTGATGCACATGTGCGTGCAAAGACCAGCTGGCACGCCAGAATCCGGAAGAGCAACGGGTGACGGCTGGGGTGCCCGGAGAGATGGTTCTGCATGCCACTTCCAGCACATGTGCCATAGGTTCCCCATCACTGGAATAGGTTCTGCTTGAGCAGGGGGATGGACTAGAAGACCTCCAAGATCCCTTCCAGCTAATACTAATCAAGGAGAGAAGCAAGCTGGAATTAAGGAGAAACTTCCTGACAATTAGAACAATTAACCAGTGGAACAGCTTGCCACCGGACGTTGTGGGTGCTCCATCACTGGAGGTTTTTATGAAGAGATTGGACAGCCATTTGTTTGGAATAGTACTAGAGGGTTTCCTGCTTGAGCAGGGGGTTGGACTAGAAGACCTCCAAGGTCCCTTCCAGCTCTATTCCGATTGATTGACGGACATGTCACATTTGCACAATGGATGTGTTGGGAAACGGGATGACGGGAAAACAGGTCAGGGGGTGGGGCTGCTCTGCCTGTCGGTTGACGGTAGTCACCCTCCCACGGCTGGCAAGTCCAGGCCAGCCTCCCCCGAACGGTGCCACATCCCTGCGGAGCTTGTTCCGTGGCTTTGCATGTCCACAAGGCACTGTTCCCCACCTGCGGAGCACGGAGCGGGATGCCTGGGTTTGGTTACCGTCAACAGCTGCTTCTCCCCTCGCCTGAACTCAGTGACTTCGGTCTCCAAGGCTGAGGAAGGCGATAGAGGCGGCAGCTGGCTCCCTTACTCCTGGCACGGCCTCACCGTTGGCACATGCCAGGCATGCCTCACGTAGTGGGCCTTTGAATTCTCCCTCTCTGTCTCACTGTTTCTCAACCTGGGCAGGTTTAAGACCGGTGGACTTCGGCTCCCAGAATTCTTAAAGGTCTTAAAGATGCCCAGGTTAAGAAACATCGCTCTGTCTTTTAAATTCACTCTAGATTTCACCCACCCCAAGTCTTGCGCTGCCTCGTCGTGGAAAGATAAGTGTCTCTGTCCAGTCAGGACTATATAGGTAGTCCTTGACATACAGCCACTCGTTTAGTGACCATTTGAAGTTGAAAAATGTGACTTAACGGCCACGGTTGCACCATCCCTAGGATCACGTGATCAAAATCCGGGTGACTCTCATTTATGACGCCTGAAGCATCCCTTTTGCGATCTTACGGCAAGCGAAGTCGGTGGGGAAGCCAGATTTCACTTAACGGCCTGTGGGACTAAAAAGGCAAAACTCAACAACGGTCTCACTTCATCGTCATCTTTTAATGACGCCATAATCCCTGGCGGGGTGGAGTCTGGGCAACTGAATGGAGCTAGCAGAGTGGTTTACTGGCCGCCTGCCCTTCCTGTCGCCAATGAGGAATTTAGTTCAGCAGATCTCAGTGTGCCCAGAGAGAGAAATACCTGCCTCTACCTAGGATCGAATTCACAGCCCCCTGATTATGAGGCCAGAGCTCCACCTCTAGGCCACCGCACCACTCTAACAGACGGTCTCACTTGCCAATAGAAATGTTGGGCTGTATTGTGGTCGTAAGCTGAGGACTACCTGTATTTCCAGCAGGGTCACCCAAGGGCCGAAAGTCATCCCAGCTGCCCAACTCAAGCCAGCAGGCCCCTCTAGAGACCAGCAGCAACACAGGAAGAGGCTGGAGGCAAATCCTCACTTAAAGACAGCATGTCAACACTGCATGAAGACGACCGTGGGAAACCACCACACTGTTTTTCCCACGAAAGCCACATGCATAGAAAACATGCAATAGTTGACCATCTACAGCCCTGTGGTTGCTGGAAGTCGAAAACGACTTGATGGTGCCCAGTGGATCAACCGGCCCTTATTTCTCCAAGCTTTGCCTGAAAAAATAGCTCCCTTGTTTTTTGGCAGGAAACCCCCATTACGGGTAGTCCTATGACCACAATAGACCCCAGAATTTATGTTGCTAAGTGAGTTTTACGACCTTTCTTGCCACAGAATTCTGGGAGTTGTAGTCCACAGGTCGTAATTGCTGGCTGGGGAATTCTGGGAGTTGAAGTCTCGAAGTTGCCACGGTTGGATGCCCCACCTTCAAATTTATTTATTATTTATTTATTTTATTCAATTTGTATCCCGCCCTTCTCTTAATGGACTCAGGGCGGTGCACAGCACAGAACTAAAACACACACCAATGCAAAACTTAAAATTATTAAAAGAATTACATGACTTTGGCCCAAATTTAAAACAATTCAAATTAAAACCCATTGACAATTTAAAAGCTAAAAAGCTAAAAAAGACTAAAGGTTCACTAAATGAACCGTAGATCAGCCAGAGAAAGAACAAACCCTTGAGTAGTGAAAGAGCCCATTCCTGATGGAACGCTTCCATCATCTCATTGAGAAATTGCCCTGCCTCCATTTTTCTTTTGCAAAACGGGCCTTCCCCACCGGCTTGCAAGGGCCTTGGAGGTAGGTGGGGTTTCCTCGATCATGCGACCTAGAGGTTGCGTCTCAAGAGGCTGACTGCCCCCCACCCCCCACCTGCCACCTCTTCCTCAGCTGTTGCATCACAGTCTTACAACCGTTGCCGCGTCTTATCGGCTTTGCCTGCCGGTTACGCACGAGCCACTTCCGTTCCACTCCTTGGCCTTCCAAAGGCCTACCTGCAGACAGCTGGAAGCGCCAGTCGGCCCCCAATTGTTTCTTTCCCTTGACTGAAAGGACTGCAATGTTCGTAAGTTTTAAGAAGCTTATAATATTACCATTCCAGTATTACAGTGTTATCCTATTGACTTACTAAGTTTGTAATAATAGGAATTAATACTGGTATTAACATTAGAAACAGTGCAGAGAAGAGCAGCTGAGACGATGAAGGGCCTGGAGACAAAAGCTCGTTTTTCCTGCACGCCCATCTCGTTGCTCTTTCAGTTTGATGGTTCTCCCTTTTTTTAATCGGGTTCAAGCACCCAGAGGTGTCGGGAGTTGTGCCTTTTTAAAATCTTCATTTGTCCTAAACAAATGGAGAGCTAGATTTTCTCAGGGCAAAAATATTAATTTGTTGTCCATGCCGAGGTGGAGTCGGCTCGTATCGGCTCCAGGCCCATTTTATTCAAAAGCGTAAGGCCATTCATTTTATGCCACTCAAATTTAGTACAGGCACGCCTACATTTTGACCACTTGACCAACGGGACACTGCAAAAGTCGTCAGTGTGAAAAGGGGTCGCAAGTCACATTTTTCAGTACCGTCGTAGTTTTGAACAGTCACTAAAAGAACTGTTGTAAGTCGGGGACCACCTGTAGTTGAAAACAGATGCCGACTCCCCCTCCTTCTTGCCAGGCTCGACTAACCAGGTTCTCTTCCTGAAATGTACAGAGAGGCTCAGAGTTGTTAAGTGGAGCAGCCAGTAGCTTCTTTCAGTAAATAGAATATTGGCCTGAAGGCCCAGAAACGCAGAATGAGGAGGTGGGAAGGACCTGAGAAAGAAGCACCGGGATTCCTTCCTAGGAGACGCCAAAGAGGAGACGGCCCCTTCATGTTGGGACAAGACCACCGGTCGTCTATTGTAGTGACTCGCCTGGGGTGCGATAAAGACCCCTCAGAGAAACACGGGGGCTCAGCGAGAGCGTCCGGGACCCCCTCAAGACCCCCAGTCAGGCGCCTGGGGAACTCTTCCAAGGCCTTCCCTCTTGCTGCTGACAGAGGTTCCATGAAGTGAAGTCTGTCTGGCTCAAAGCGCCTCCTCTGTCACTTGGTCTGGCTTTATTGCATCAGACACCCCTGCATTTTTGGTTTTTTTTTTTTTTTTTTTGGCAAAGGATGTTGGAAGAGACGGGATTTTTCCACCCAGAGGAGGAAAAAAAAAACCCCTTCTGTAAATGAAGAGCACTTCAAGTTGTGTGTCGGTTGCGTGTGAGGCTAAGGCTGGGCCCGCCGGAAGAGAGTTTCCAAACAGCAGCGGCACTTTAAACCTTTTACGGCGATGTTCTCCAGCTTGCCTCTGAAAGTGAAACAAGGCTGGAGGGCTCGCAGGTGCCGGGGCAAAGGGAGGCTTAGACAAGGACAACTTTCAAGGTTTAGGTTTCGACGCGTGTTAGGGACCCCTGCAGATGTGCAGTCAAGCTGAGATTCGAGCCCCGGACTCAAACATTGCACCCAATTGCAACCAACCAACCAACCAATAAATAAATAAATAAATAATGCAAAGTTCTGTCTATCCCAAGGCTTGTTCCTGGTTCTGCTCCACTCGATGGAAGCTGCTCGTCTGATTTGCCTACCCAAGGTTCTCCCCCCTTGCCCCCCCCACTTCTGTCCCCAGGGGGATTTAACATCCCCTTCTGAGCAGGACAGCTTAAAGGTGGTTCTTGTTTAATGTTAACAGGTAACAGAACAACAGAGTTGGAAGGGACCTTGGAGGTCTTCTAGTCCAACCCCCTGCTCAAGCAGGAGACTCTATGCCATCCCGGATCAATAGTTGTCCAGTCTCTTCTTAAACTCCTCCAGTGATGGCGCACCCACAACTTCTGGTGGCAGGTCGTTCCACTTATTCTGACTCTCAGGAAATTCCTCCTTCGTTCCAGGTTGCTTCTCTCCTTGATCGGTTCCCATCTGTTGCTTCTTCTTCTCCTGCCTTCAGGGGCTTTGGAGAATAGGTGGAGCCCTCTCTTCTTTGGGGCAGCCCCTCAAATACCGGAAGACTGCTCTCACGTCACTCCCAGCCCTTCTTTTCACTAGACTGGACGTGCCCAATTCTTGCAGCCATTCTTCCTAGGATTAAATTTTAACCTCCAGCTCTTTAATCACATTTCTTGCTTTTTTCTGCTCTCTCTCCAGAGCCTCTACATTATTTTTATGTTGTGGATGTGGCATTCCAAGGGCGGCCTTCCCAAGGCTTTATAAAGTGGCTGTAGTAGCAATGATCTTAAAGGAGAGCTGACTAGCTCTGTGGTTTCTGGACCGCCGGATTCTGCTTCAGGGACCCACCAAGCTTGGGGACGTTGTGTGTCTGTAGACTCGGAGCCGGGCTTTTTACCACAGGGGTAAAGGGGCAAGCACTGTGGCCCCTTTCCCAACTCTCAGCTTCTACCCTGGTGCCTTGGCCAGTAGACCGGACGGGCTCTTCTTACCAAGAGGTCCCAAATTAGGACTTCGCTCGGAATTAGGCAAGTCAGGCGTCATATTTCAGCACAGCTCTTGGTGTTCATCTTAGTTCTGAGCTTGCCACACCCGTTTTCCCATCGCTCATCGTGAGCCAAGCCTCCTTCCCTCGTGCGAGAAGCCATGCAGGCCTTGTGGGGATTCCTCACACCCCACAATTCTGGCACTGTCGCCCGGGTTGTGGGAGGCAGCCGAACGGGTGGAGCGGCCCCCAGAAGGGCCCTTTGGAAGAGGCAGCCTGAGGTCCCTTTTGGAAGTGACCAGCCGAGCTATTTTTAAGTGCCAAAGCTGGAAACCTGATCCCAGGTCATCGTCTGTCCCCCGTCCGTCCGTCCCCGTCCCTCCCCTCCCCATTCTTGATTTAAAGAGCAGAGGAGGAAGACCCCGGAGTTTGGAAACAACCTGGAAGCACGGAGCACAGGGACCCCCATCTCAGGAACTGGGATAGCTGGCCCAGCTATCCCAGATTACAGGAAGTCCTCCACTTACGACAGTTCACTTAGTGACCGTTTGAAGGTACAACGGCACTGAAAAAATTGACTTAGGACCGTTTATCACACTTAATGGCCATTGCTGTGTCCCCGTGGTCATGGGATCGAAACTCAGATGATTGGCCACTGACTCACATTGAAAATGGTCGCAGTGTCCCAAAATCACGCGCTCCTCTTTTTGCGACCTTCTGACAAGCACAGTCCGTAGGGAAGCCAGCCTCACTTAACAACTGTGTGTCTAACTTAAAAACAGCAGTGAACACCAGCCGTGGCAAAAGAGGTCGTAAAATGGAGCAAGAGTCACTTAAAAAATACCTCACTTAGCAACAGTAATTTTGGGCACAATTATGGTCGTAACTCAAGGACTACCTGTATGCTCAGGCAGGCAGGACTCGGCTTATGACCACAGCTGAGCCCAAAATTTCCGTGGCTAAGCAAGACAGTTGGTAAGTGAGCTTTGCCCCATGTCGCCACCTTTCTTGCCACGGCTGTTCAGGGAATGACTCTGGCTTCCCCGTGGACTCCGCTGGTGGTCACCTGACCCCCAGGGTGCTGCCACGGTCATAAACGGGTCAGTTGCCGAGCCTCTGAATGTGGATCATGTGACCAGGGGGCTACGGCGACAGTCAGAAAGTATGAAAACGGTCAATTCTTTGCAGCGCCGTTGTAACTTTGGTCATGAAATGGATGATTGTAAAGTTGAGGACTAGCGTACACAACCAGCCTTGTGTAGAGATAAGTGAAGTGGGGTGAGGGGTAGACTTCCCTTCTGAAGTAGCCATGGAGAACTCCAGGGCTTGTGGAGCATCTCCATCCATCCTCCAGGTTGTCCCAAAGGTGCTTTTTCCAAAAGGCCAATGGACTTCCTTGGTTGTTTTCCTTGAAAAGGTTTCACTTCTCATCCAAGAAGCTTCTTCAGTTCTGGGTTAAGGTTGAACCGAAGAAGCTTCTTGGATGAAAAGTGAAACCTTTCCAAAGGGGGTGGGGGAAAAAAACCCCAAGAAAGTCCAGTTGCCTCTTGGAAAAAGCACCTTTGGGACATAGATAGTCTCCTCCCCATCCTTTGGCTCAGGCAGAGGACTAGTAACACGCTGGTTAACTTGCCTTTCTAGTCAGACTGTTTCGAAGGCCTTCCTCCTGTGCGTTGGAGGCAGTTATCTGCAGGCTGCTACAGATCTTTCCTTGCCAGGTTTAAATTTCTTTCACCTGGGGAGCTTCAGGGGCTGGGCGGCCTCAGTCCCCTTTCCTGTTGCTGGGAAGGGCCAACCTGGGAATTTCCTTCCTCCCTGGGAGGCTCCCAGCTCACCTCGGAAGCAAGGGGGGCATTTTCCCCAAGGCCCAGAGCAGAGCAGGAATCCGGAGGGGGCTTTTATGGGGGTCACCTGTGAGGAGGTCGAAGGATGATTTCCTGAAGCCTTGGCCCTTGACCTATGCCAGTCCTTGCAAGTAAAGTCCTACGACCACAATCGACTCCAAAAGTTATGCTGCTAAGGGGGAAAATTGTGAAGCGAGTTTTGCTTAACGATTTTACGACTTTTCTTGCCACATTTGTTAAGTGAACCACTGCGGTTGTTAAATTAGTATCCCGGCCGGTAAATGAATCTGGTTTCCAGTCGACTTGTCTTGTCAGAAGGCCGTAAAAGGGGATCACGTGACCCAGGGACCCTGCGACCGTCATAAATATGAGCCAGCTGTTAAGCAACCCTATGTAAATCATGTGACCATGGGGAGGTTGCAACGGTCATAAGTGAAAATGCCGTTGTAATTGTGAACGGTCACTGAATGAACTGTTGTAAGTCAAGGATTACATGTATGGCATATATATCAGTGGTGAAATCTGAACCGGTTTACTACCGGTTCGCTGGCTGCACCTGCCCAGTGCACACCACACACTAATTGCAAGGTATGTGCGCGCAGTGCACGCCAAAAGGAGGCATGCGGTAAGTAGAACAGCGCGTGAGGGGGGGAGTGATCAGCTGTGGCGCACAATCCTTTTTTTTGATTTTAAAAGTAAAAAAAAAAAAAAGCCTCTGACGATTGCGCGGCTCAGCTGGGGATCCTCAGAGGCTTTTTTATTTTTACCTTTAAAAGCATTTTTTCTACAACCTCTTGGCCAAAGAGGTTGTAGAAAAAATGCTTTTAAAAATTAAAAAAAAAGCCTCTGATGATTGTGCGGCTGAGCTGGGCATGGGGAGGGGAGGGGCAGGGATTTTTGCTACTGGTTCTCCGAACCATCCGGCGCCATCGCTACCGATCGGGCGATCCGGTCCGAACCGGGAGCATTTCACCCCTGATATATATTGTGTAGAAGTAGAAAGTTGAGGCTGTATGTAGTGTTACCATCTTCCCCTGTGCTAAAGAGAGACGGAGGTCAGGGCTTTCCTTCTCTTCTTCCCCTCTTCCCCCTTCCTTCCCCCCCCCTTAGTTTCCATTATTTTCATTTCCCTTGTATTCTGTCTTCTGAGTAACAGAATAACAGAGCTAGGAAGGACCTTGGAGGTCTCCTAGTCCAGCCCCCTGGGGCCCACGCAGGAGGCCCTGTGCCACCCCAGTCAAAGGGTTCTCAAGCCTAAAATCCTCCAGGGATGAAGCCCCCGCGGCCTCTGGAGGCAAGCAGTTCCACTGGCTTCCCCCTCAAATATTGGAACGCCCATGAACTAAAAAAAAAATTTCAAGCAGTCCTTGCAAGTAAAGGGACATCCCCTCCAGCAAGTGTGAGACCGGACAGTGGCCCCTCCCCTATTTCTGCTTCACCCCAGGACACTGCAACCAACCTTTTTTTCAGTGCCACTGTGACTTCAGCCAGTCCCTAAATAATCTGTTGTAAGCAGAGCTCTACCTGTACAGAACCTTTTTGAAAGAACAGCTTAGCTTGGGGAGGGGTATTGCAGGACAGGCCTACAGCTCCTCCTCTCTGACAAAATAACATTGATGGGGTCTTTTGGGGGGGAGAGGGGGTCTGCAATGATATGACCTTGAAAAAACGGTGCTTCCAAAAACTCAGGTGCACAAATCCTTTCTCCGGCTCTGCCTCCGTCTGCCACCCCTGAGTTTTCACATGGCCTCTGCCTCTTGCCAATGGAACGGGAAACAAGAAATAAAACGGAAATCGTTTTTTCTCCACCCCCTGCCTTCTGTACCTGTCCTGTAAATAAACAAACTTTCCTGCAGAGGCTGGGAAAACCAAGAAATTATTCCAGATGGTCGACGCAGCTGCCGTCCTGCTCTGCACAACTTTTGCAACCTTTGTGAGCTTTCAAGGCAAGGCCACTTCCTTCCACTTTCGTTCACATTTGCCTGCTAAAACAGGTGTCCGAACCTCCAAACTGTCCCAGGTGGACGAGTCCATTGGCCAAGGGCCACAACATCGATCCTTTCCGTTGAAAGAAGACTCTGCAACAAGTCCAAAATCCCAGGTCACCCTAAAACATACATTTATTTTTTAAATGTTTTGCGGGGGGGGGGGAGATGACACGGGTGTCTCAATTTGGTCACAGCTGGCGGCATTTTTCATCACCATAAGAACCTGCTTTGCTTGCCTTAGTGGGGCTGTTCGTTTTCAAGGTCGTACCTAGGAAATCGAGGCAACCGACCCCATGGGAAGGAGCCCTGCGGGAGAGCCACCGGGTCAGGCCAAGGCGAATGGTTAGGCTCCGCTTTCTTGCAGCCCAGCAGAGAGTTTAGGAAATGGTCTGCTCTGGAGTCCAAGGCATTTTTGGAGGGCCAGGGGTCAACTTTTCTCCGTTTCTGGTCACGTTCTTTGTTCCTCCAAAGAGGGACGTCTCTGAGCCAGCAAGCCATGCCAGATTTTTCTCTCCTCGGCAGCTGAACTCCTTTCCACCATCGGCCTCTTGCCCATGGATGGCCGCTGTCTGGAAACATGCCCCCCCCCACTCCAAACACACACACAGACACGGTTGATCCTTGCCAGCTGCCAGCCTCCTGGTCTCGCCAGATGTCCTTGGGGTGGAGAGCAGAGCTGGCTGTGGCTGGGCCACACTTGCCCTCCAAAAACGTTTTTCTTAAAGCCTCCAAGGCTGTCTTTGCCGTCATGGGGCTTTTGTGACCTCTGATAACAGCCTTCGGCTGCCCCCAAGAAGGGGGGGGGGGGGTCAGCCTGTTCTGCAATGCCCCTGAAGGCAGCAGGAGAAGCAACAACAACAACGGATGGAAAGCGGTCAAGGAGAGAAGCGGCCTGGAAATAAAGAGGAATTTCCTGATGGGGGAAGCTTTTAAGAAGAGACTGGACAGCCTCTTGTCTGCAATGGTATAAGGCAGTGTTTCTCAACCTTTGGTAGCTTGAAGATGGGTGGACTTCAACTCCCAGAATCCCCCAGCCAGCGTTGCTGGCTGGGGGATTCTGGGAGTTGAAGTCCACCCATCTTCAAGCTACCAAGGTTGAGAAACACAGGTATGAGGTCTCCTGCTTGGGCAAGGGGCTGGACTAGAAGACCTCCAGGGTCCCTTCCAACTCTCCTTGTTCTCTTCTTCTGCTGGTCTCTTGTTCAGCTCTGCTGCAAGGCTTCCGAAGGGGCTGGCCTCCCCCTCCTCCTCCTCCTCCTCTTCCTCCTCCTCCTCCTCCTCTCGGCCTGGCCCTCCAGCTCCCTTGAGGACTTTCTCTTGCTCTCTCCAAGCCATCCCATGGCAGCCCATGCTCTCGCTCTCTGCAGCTGACGTGGTTCCCTTTCTCCTGCCAGTTCCCGCTCGGCAAGCCCTCCCCTCCCCTCCCCTCCCCTCTCCCAGGCCAGCCTGATTTATGGGCCATATGGCAGGAGAGCTCACAGCTTTTGCGGCTCAGCCCTGGCAAAAGCCTGGGAAAGCCACGGTGGGCTGCTCCAGAGAAGGCTGCAGAATCCCTCCGTGGGTGGAGCCCCATGGAGGAAGAGGCATCTGGGCTGGTCTGGCTTCCCTCTATCTATTATCTATTATTTATCTACCATCTATATGTCTGTCTATATCTCTATCTATCTATCTATCTATCTATCTATCTATCTATCTTCACCTCTCTCTCTCTCCCCACTCTTCTCTCTCCTTCCCCTGTCTCGTCTCATGTCAGAAATGCAAGAACTAGAAAAGGGAAAATGATTAACGTTTTAGAAATGTAAAAGGTTTGGTAAAATAAGAGAGTTATATTGTACTAACCCGGTACCGTTCCATGTTAATGGCAGAGGCATTTCCTACCAGCAGTTTCTGTGTGCAAGTCAGCCCCAGAGGGCATCTCAAAAGACGGAGAGTGGTTTGAAGCAGGGTGGATAAAAATCAATGATTTTTTTTTAAAAAAAACAGATTTTTTTAATTTAAATCGGATTTTTTTTTATTTTTATCGAATTTATTTTAATAAAAAACTTTTGGGGTAAAAATCTATCGTAAAATAGTTTTCTATCTAAGATGCATAAATAATTTAGTTTATTCAGCATGAAATGGAGCTTAGTTCTGTAACATGAGGCTGTATATTCTGCAACACTGGGACTATCGGGGAGTCAACGGTGGGTCAAAGGAGGAGCAGAGATGACAGTTGCTCTTTAAAAATTACGATTTAAATCGAGTTGATTTAAATCAAGCCTTTGTACTAGTGATTTAAATCATGATTTAAATTGTGATTTAAATCAACTCGATTTAAATCAAATCCACCCTGGTTTGAAGAGTGCCACGTTGGCAGTCAATCCAGGTAGTCCTCGACTTAACAACATTTCATTTAGTGACCGTTCAAAGTTACACAGCATTGAAAAAAAGGGATGGTTTTTTTACAGTTGCGAACTTTGCAGCATCCCCACCATCATGTGATCAAAATTCAGACCCTTGGCCACAGGCTCGTATTTATGACGGCCGTAGTGTCATGGAGTTCTCATGGAGTGGTGCATAGGGAAAAGTAAGGGGAGGGGGCATTGTGCGGCCTGTGCCAACAAATCGACCACCTTGTTAAGAGCCTTTACAAAAAAAGGGGGGTTCTAAGCAATTTGGAGTTAATATGGACTAGAGCCTCTCTCTTTTTTTTTGGTGACTTTAAGATGCGGGGGGGGGGACTTCAACTCCCAAAATCCCTCAGTCGACAATGTCAGAATTCTGGGAGTTGAAGTGGCCAGGGATGAAAACCAATGCAGCTATTCCCCCTTCTGAGCAGACTCGGATAGACCTTCTCTGGGCCTCTTTCTTTCTTTCTTTTTTTTTCTTTCTTTCTTTCTTTCTTTCTTTCTTTCTTTCTTTCTTTCTTTCTTTCTTTCTTTCTTTCTTTCTTTCCCTCCCTCCCTCCCTCCCTCCCTCCTTCCTTCCTTCCTTCCTTCCTTCCTTCCTTCCTGTATTCCAAGTCAAAAGCCACACAAGCTCAGACTTCCGGGGAAGAAACGGCAAAGTGACGCTGCTTTCTGGGAAGCCACCCTCCGTTGAGCTGTTGCGGGAAAACAACACAAGGCCCAGCCTGGATTTAAGTGTCGCTTCCCACCTTAAAGGCCTGTCTTAAAGTGGAAAATATTGGGCTTTCCCCCCCACACACACACCAAAATCAATCAATCTCTCTCTCTCTCATTCTGTGTGTGTGTTTGTCGTCTTTGTTGAAATCTTCACTAGAGATTCCAGGAAAAAACGTTTTTAGTCTCTTGGCTTCCTGATGTGGAATTATTCCTCCAGAGAGCCTTTGGGGGGGGAAAGGGGCTGTCACTTGGGTGTCGTATTATATTAAACTGGGATTTTGTACAGTCTGGGTTTGATGGTAAAGCTCCTCATCTGGTTGAAGGCAAAGCTATACACAGGTAGTCCTTGACTTACAACCTCAATTGAGCCCCAAACCTCTGTCATTCAGTGAGAGGTGGTTAAGTGAATTTTGTCCCATTGTACGATCTTTATGGCCACAGTTGTTAAGTGAGTGACCTGGTTGTCGGCTTCCCCAGTGACTTTGCTTCTCAGAAGGTGGCAAAAGGGGCTCCCGTGACCCCGTGACCGTCACAAATCCGAGTCAGTTGCCAAGAAAGTCTGAATTTTGATCACGGGACTGAAACGGTCATAACTCTGGAAAACGGTCATAAGACCCTTTTTTCAGTGCCGTTGTAACTCTGAACAGTCACTAAATGATCTGTTGTAAGTCAAGGCGTACCTGTACAGGTATATAGGTATAGTATATAGATAAACAGGTAGTCCTCGACCTATAACCATTCCTTGAATGACAGTTCAAAGCACTTACCAACGATCGCAGCGTCCCCATGGCTCCTATTTATGACGTTTGCCATGTCCCCAGGGTCAGGCGATCGCCATTCAGGAACCATCAAGCCGGTTTCTGACACCTAAAGTCAATGGGGGAAGCCTGATTCACTTAACAACCGTGTTGTTAACAATGGCAAGGGATTCGCTTACCAGCTGTGTCAAAAAAAAAAAAAAGGGTCCTAAAATTGAGTGTGACTCGCTTAACAACCATCTTACTTAGCAACGGAAATTCTGATCTCGATTCCGGCCGTAAGACAAGGACTATCCCTATGGGAAGCTTTTCCAGCCGCGTAGCCAGCGGATTCTCTCTTGAGTTCGGAGGGCGCCTCCTTTGTCCCGCCCGAGCTAACCTCCCCTTTCCTCTTGCCTTCCTCAGACTCTCTAAGGATGAATGGTTCCAATGTGGCCAACACAACCCCCCCGGCGGCCCCCCCGGCGAAATCCAAGGAGGACCAAGTCGTGAACGGCCACGATGAGAAGGAGAGCAACCCCTTCGCGGAATACATGTGGATGGAGAACGAGGAGGACTTCAACCGGCAGGTGATGCCACCAAGGGACCCCAAAAATCTCAGCCTCCGCTCGGTTTTGAAAAGCGTCTGGACAGAGCCAGTTGCAATAGAAACGAGCGGAGGAGATGGGGGCCATTCCGTATCACAAGCCGTAGGGTAAACTGAGTCCTGACTCTTGCTCCGTGGCCTGGTGTGCAGTCTCACAACTGTGGGCCTCTGTCACTTCTCACCAGGTGGGTAGGGTGCCCTCCGGGCAGCTTCGTGGTTAGGGAGAAGGGAGCTGCTAATCTGGATGCCCTTCCATGAGCTCAGAGTCCAACAACACATTCCAGCTCGGAGCCTCTGCAGTGAGAATGCGAGCCAGGAAGCCTAGACTTGCAATCTGATCTTGGCTGGAACTTTCTTGGACAAACTTTCCTCCTCCCCTCCCCTGATGCTCGACTTCCCTGCCTTATGAGGCTGAGCAGAGGCAGAATAACAAGAGTTGGAAGGGACCTCGGAGGTCTTCTAGCCCAACCCCCTGCTCAAGCAGGAAACCTATCCCATTTCAGACAAATGGCTGTCCAGTTTTTCTTAAAGACTTCCAGCGTTCAAGCATTCGTAACTTCTGGAAGCAGGCCAATCCCTCGTAGATAATTCACAGGTCACTTTAGACTTCTGACAGCGGCCGACCAAACTTGGCAGCTTTAAGACTCGTGGACTTCAACTCCCAGAATTCCTCAGCCAGGGTCCAAAAACTTGGCAGCTTTAAGCCTCATGGACTTCAACTCCCAGAATTCCCCAGCCAGCACAGCTGGCTGGGGAATTCTGAGAGTTAAAATCCACGAGGCTTAAAGCTGCTAATTGTGGGGACCTCTGAATTTGAGAGGGAGGAGGAGGAGAAGAATTATCACTGGGGAATAAAAGTGAGTAATGGAATTTCTCAGAGCAGCCTCTTGTCCAGCTGCCTCCAGCCTGACCCTCTTTTTTTTTTTTTTGGCTTTAATTTATATGCCGCCCTTCTCCGGAGACTCAGGACGGCTTACAATGCGTTAAGCAATAGCCTTCATACTTTTGTATATTTTATACAAAGTCAGTTTATTGCCCCCACAAACTGGGTCCTCAATTTACCTACCTAAGAAAGGATGGAAGGCTGAGTCAACCTTGAGCCTGGTGAGATTCGAACTTGCGGTAATTGCAGGCAGCTGATGTTAATAACAGTGTTTTAGTCTGCTGCGCTACCAGGGCTCCTTTTGAGATGCACTGGGCCTATCTGGCCACTAACCACATAGTCCCTCAACCTCTCAATCTATTCATTTAGTAACCCGCTTTTCATGCGCTTCCAGTAGGTGACAATATTTTGAAAACAGGAGAGTGCCCCGGAGTTCTCAGAGTAGAAGCTCTGAGGAAAGGCCAGGATTCGAATGCTTTGCGAAATCCGAAACCGCCGAGAGAGGAACCGTCTGTCCCTCTGCCAGGGCAGCTTGCAAGAAGAGGTTTAGCGCAGTTGTTTTCAAGAGTGGGATCCTAAGTCGCCCGCCCGGAACGGGGAAACTGCGGGAGGCTCTGACCTGCTAATTCCGCGAAGCGGCTGCTGCAACAGGGCATGGGACTGCAGCTTTGGGAATGAACCTTCCATTGCAAGCAGCAGGGCCTTGAACTCCGCCTGGGGAAAGATAAAAACCACACAAGGTTTGTCAAACCAGCCGGGTGTGCGTTGCTTCTTCACAAGCAGCAGACTTGTGCTGAAGGCAAACCCTGCAGCTTTCCAGCCCCCTTCAGGGCCAGGTCCGAGCTGAACTGTGGCTGCTGCAATGCTTAACGACTCCGAGTCTAGGGAGATTCTCCGCCATCTGGGTCACGGGTGTCCCAAAAGGAGTTTTTTTCCAAAAGGCAACTGGACTTTCTGCCTTTTTTGTTTCCTTGAAGACATTTCGCTTCTCTCAGCCAAGAAATACTGGGAGTAGGATTCCCACCCTCATCCAGAAGGTTCTCGACGTGAATATAAAGATAAAACCAGGATGTGATATAGGCAGCAAGACGATGCACAGAAATGGAAGCAGGCTTTGGTTCCCAGCATGGACGAAGGGCTGCCAAAGTTGACAGAGCTAAATTGACTGCTTTGGTTAAAGGGAAAAAAAAACACAATTACTTTTGTTTCAACTTCTGGACTTTGTGCTTGAGGTGGGGGGGAAAGAAATAAAACTTTGATTTTGGGTTTTACCGGTTAGATAGGTTTGTTGTTATAGGAGTGGTACGGTGGCCTAGAGGTGGAGCTCTCGCCTCACAATCAGGAGGCTGTGAGTTTGATCCTAGGTAGAGGCAGATATTTCTCTCTGGGCACACCGAGAATGTATCTGCTGAACAAAACTCTGCACTGGTGACAGGAAGGGCATCCGGCCATTAAAACACTCTGCTAGATCCATTCAGTTGCCCAGGTTCTCCACCCCGCAAGGGATCATGGGGTCGTTAAAAGGAGATAATGATAGGTTTGTTGTTATAGAAATGGCTAGTTTATTCTATTATGTAAAAGTAAAGAAGTTGAGGTTTGAGGTTATAATCTTATTCTACTGCACCAAGGAGAGTCGGAAGTCAACGCCTTTTCTTTCTTTCTTTTTCCCCTTTTTTTCTACACTTTTCCCTCCCCTTTTTTCCTACTATTTTTTTTTTGGCATTTTATATTATAAACGAATACAAATTCTTTTTTTAAAAGTGTTTCACTTCTCATGCAAGAAGCTCTTTCCGTTCTAACTGACTGGTGATGAAGCTGAAGAAGCTTCTTGGCCAAGAAGCGAAATGTTTTCAAGGAAAGAAACTCAGGAAGTCCAGTTGCCTCTGCTTGCTCTTCTTAGTTTGGGAAGGAGCCGGGATTTCCCAGATTTAGGATCCAGGGTTTCCCGGCAGGGCTGGGCCAGCCTACTTCTGGAGAACTGGCTGGCTGAGTTTACACAATGCCCTCAGCCAGGTTGTGCTGGTTTTGGCTACTGTGTGATTGAAGGTGGGAGCGGAGCCTTCGCCCTGAGCCAAAGTAGGTTTTGTTTGGGTGTGTTGCGCCTTCAGAACATGGCAGCTGCGCTTCTTAAACCCGCTTCAGGATTTGGTGTGTTGATGACACCAGACCTAGAGACGGTGTTTAGCTGGAGGTGCCATGAGCGGCTGGCAGAGGATGTTTTCCCCCGTTCACAGAGCTTCGGTCCTCGGGCAGCTTTCTGGCCTCTATTCTAGTCCTCCTCTTCCTGCTCCTGCTTTTAACCAGGGTCTGCTGGCTCCCTGCTCTGGAGTGGAGTAACAGGATAACAGGGTTGGAAGGAATCCTGGAGGTCTTCTAGTCCAACCACATTCCCATGACAGGAGGCCCTGGAGCATGTCAGACAGATGGCTGCCCAGTCTTTTCTTAAAAACCTCCACCACCTCTGAAGGCAAGGCACTCAAGTGGTTAATTGTCTTCTTCACCATCAGGAAATCCCTCCTCCGTTCTAGGTTGCTTCCATCCGTTGTTGCTTCTCCTGCCTTCAGGAGCTTTGGAGAAGAGGTGGACTCACTCTCTCTTCTTTGGGGCAGCCCCTCAAATACTGGAAGGCTGCTATCCTGTTGCCCCTGGTCCTCCTTTCCACTAATTTCTCTCTGAAACGGGTGAAAAGAAGGTAGTTTCTCTCAATCAGGCAGCCTAGCAAGCGTTTCCTCCTTCCCAAGCAGAGATTTTGGTGGAGATGTTCTGTGAAGTCACTGACGTGGCATTAACAATCTTCCCCCCCCGCAACGTCCCTGACTCTGGGCACCCCCTCTCTGGCTCCTCGTCCACAGTGCCACCATCAGCAAGATGTGATGGGCTCGAAAACGCCAAATGGGTTTTAAAATCCCACCAAGTGCTGCTGGAATAAATCAAAACGGGTGCCGGGAGGCTATTTTCTGTGAGCGTTCGGTGGGAAAGCCAAAGTGTGATGGCATTCAGAAAGAAGGCAGTGGGTGAAGGTGTTTTAGCCTCCTTCGTTTCTTTTCTTCTTTGGTGATTCTGTCGCTAAGTTGTATCCGAACTCTTTGCAACCCCAGGGGGTCACAGCGCACTGTATTTACGACGGTCGCAGTATCCCAGGGTTTACGTGATTCCCTTTTGCAACCTTCCCACCAGACAGATTCACTTAACAACTGGGGTACTAACTGCAGGGATTCATTTCACAGCGGTGGCAAGGAAGGTGGTAAAATGGGGCAAAACCTAGCCACTGTCTCGCTTAACAACAGAAATTGTTGGGCTCCATAGTGGTCATAAGTCAAGGACTGGCTGTATTGGATCTGTTTGCAGGGAAGTTCATGGAGGGTTTGAGACCCCGCTTGTCAGGGTGAGGACTTAATAAGGTGGGTGGACCCCGAGATGCGTTTCTTGAAGCTGGCTAGCCTAGCGGCCAGAGGAGGAGACCGGCCTGCGTGTGGCCATAGCCTCGCCCGCTGCAACCCTCTTTTCTGCCTCTGCTTCCCCGCCAGGTGGAGGAGGAGCTTCAGGAGCAGGACTTCCTGGACCGTTGCTTCCAGGAGATGCTGGACGAAGAAGACCAGGACTGGTTCATTCCATCCCGCGACCTGCCTCAAGGCATCGGGCAGCTCCAGCAGCAGCTGAACGGACTCTCGGTCAGCGAGAACACCCACAGCCACATCGCGGAGGACATTTTGGTAAGGAGGGGCGCCAGAGGGAGCCGGTTTATAAGCGGCACTTCTGCGTCGAAAAAAAACCTCTTTATTATTTTTATTGTATTTATTACTTACTAAGGGGCACAGTGGCCTAGAGGTGAAGACGCTCGCCTCCCACTTGGGAGGTTTGAGAGTTCAATCCTAGGCGGCAGCTGATGTTTCTCTCTCAGGGCACCAAGAGAAAATGTCTGCTGCAAACTCAGCATAGGCGTCAGGGAGGGCATCCGGACAGCAAATGCTCAGCTCCATTCAGTCGCCCTGACCTCACCAAGCCAGCTGACAGAACTCGGTTTTCAGGCTCCTTCCAGAAACCCAGGAGCTCAGGGACGAAGCTGACTTTAGGTGGGAGAAGATGGGGGGTCACAGCAGGAAAGGCTCTTTTCTTGGACCCCACCAGCTGCAGTTCTTTGGCAGACAGGATCTGGGGTGAGCCCCTCCTGCTGGAGCGAGCGAGGCAGGCTGGTCCCATTGGGGTGAGCTGATTGGACCCACACGCCGAGATACTTGGTCATCCAGGTCATGGTTGTCCCAAACCATGGGACAACCATGGGTTGTTTTTTTTTGTCTCAAGAGGCAACTGAACTTTCTAGTTTTTCTTTGAAGACGTTTCGCTTCTCATCCAAGAAGCTTCTTCAGATCTACTGGATGGTAGGGAACGGAAGGATTTCTATTCCTTGCAGGCAGCTGGTCATTGGCATCCTTCTAGAGCAGTGTTTCTCAATCTTGGAAGCTTGAAGATGGGTGGACTTCAACTCCCAGAATCCCCCAGCCAGCAACGCTGGCTGGGGGATTCTGGGAGTTGAAGTCCACCCATCTTCAAGCTACCAAGGTTGAGAAACACTGTTTTAGAGGGTCGTTGAGGCCACCTGGAGGTTTTTTCTGTGTCCTCGGGGTCACCTGAGTGGTGCAAATGGGTGAGGAGCTGTAGAGACCACACACACACAAAGGTTGAGGATGTATGTGGTGATTTTATTGTCTTACATAGTGACATTATATAGTTTGTTACTTTCAAGTTACAGTGTACTTGGCAGCATCTCATTGGCTACAGAATCTTCCAGGTAACTAGAGTCTTTGGTTAGCCATTACTGCTTTGCTTAAGCAGTTATAATATTTGGCTATAATTAAAATCTAACACACATCCCACTTCCTCTCCTCCTGTTCCTCTTGTTTACAGAATTAGGGTCTTATCTTCTAAATGTAATTTCCTGGCGCTTACGTGCAAGTAACCTTCCTTATCTGAGGTTTGCCATCCAAGATAGGAAAATCCCTGCACATATGCAGATTGCAGATTCCTACAAGGAGCCTTCTTGGGACTGCTGAAAGGAACTGTGTTGTAGAGTGGAGATGGATGATGTCGTATTCCTCCCCCTCTGTTGAGAGAGGGCTGCTCAATTTGGACACAGATGGCCTCTTGGACCTCCTCTTTCAAACCAGCAGCCCTCTCTGTCCCAAAGATGGCCTTGGTTGTCTTCAGAAGAGGGGCCCTTGTCTTTCCAATGCAGATGGGCTGCTGGATCTTGTCCTGATGGGTTTGTTCTCCTGGGTTACATAAATCCTTCCCCTCCCCACCATCCAGGCAGAGCTGAAGAAGCTGCTTGGATGAGAAGCGAAACGTCTTCAGAGAGAAACCAGAACGTCCAGTGGCCTTTTGAGGGGGGAAAAAAAGCACCTTTGGGACTTTATTAAGAGTGTTCAGGAACACAGCCCTGGACTCGCCACCGTTTCTTTAGTGACCCTTCCAAGTGACACCCACTGAAAAAAGGGGCGGATAGCCGGACTGGAGGCCACTACAGCCTCCCCACGATCACACGGTCAGAATTCGGCCGCTTGGCAACTGGCATGGATTCAGGACCCTTGCGGTGTCCCCTGGTCCTACGATCCCCCGGAGTGACCTTTCCCAGCCACCTTGCAAAGAAAGGGATCCACTTAACAGCTTCAGGGATCCGCTTAACCCCTGTGGCAGAAGGGGGCAAAACTCATTTAACAACTGCCTCGTTTAGCAACGGCAAATTTGGGCTTAATTGTGGTCGTAGGTTGAGGATCGCCAGTCGGGGGTTCCAGTCCTGAGAAAATCAAAGTTGCTGGACTTGCGGCAGTTAAACCAGGGGTTTGGAGGTCAGATGCCTGAGGTTTGCCCCTGCCAGCTTGCCAGACCCCGTGTCTCAGCCAGGCAACAAACGGAGGCCAAAAAGGTTGCAATATCAGGCATGATCCATTTAACAACCACCATGCTTAGCAATGGAAATGCTGGCCTCAATTGTTGTCTTAATCCGAGGACTGCCTGTAAGATCTTTAACCCGCGTTCTTTCAAGGCAGAAATTTGTCAGCGCGAGGACCAGTTTTCCCCCCCCCCCGTGTCGTAACTGAACGGTCGCTCAACAAATGGCCGTGTGTGGAGGCCCACCTGTGCAGGAGTCCTCCGTCACTCTAATCTCTCTCCTCTCTCCCCTCCCTCTTTTTCTCCCCTTTGCAGAGCAAAAGCACCTTAAATCCGGACGCCAAGGAGTTTGTTCCTGGAGTGAAGTACTGAGTCCTCCGGCCCCCTTCCTAAAGACTTTTTTTCTGCGTGGGTGGGTGTGGGAATGGGGTGGGGGGAGCGGGGCCCATCAGCACTGGTGGGAAAAAGACTCTTTGCCGGCCAACCGGAGGCCTCCTAAGCTACTTTCATCCCTCTTGTCGTCTTGCTGCGTTGGGACATTTGGCAACCAAGTGGGGAGAGAAGCCGCGCTCGCCGTGGGAAGGCGCCAAAGGGCACCTCCGGACGGGGGTCCCCGCCCCCCTCTGCTTTCTGTTAAAACAGTCTCCAGCCTAGCCTGACCACCAGCAGCGTTTTCTGCGCGTCCCCGTGCCCCCTCCCCTTGGTTTTAGCGGCTCCCCCAGGCGGGATTTGGGACCTCGGTCGCGGGGTAGGCGAAGGTGCCCCCCCCCTCCTCGGTGGACGTTTGCAAGCACAGCGGGCACGCAGGTTTCGGCCGCCGGGCGTTTCTGCTTCTCCAGCTTTAGGGGCAGCCCCTTCCTCTGTTTTGCTTTTGCCCAGGGAGGGCGGGTGGGAGGCTTCGATGGGAACTGGGGCCAGCCCCTTGTGGCGGTGTGTTTTGGGACAGGAAGGCTGGGTGTCTGTGGGCTCGGATGGATGTTCCCTCCGTCCGGTGGCCGACCACTGGGGGTTCTCCTTTGGAGGGGAAGAGGGAGGTGGTGGGTTTTTCGAGGAGCTGATACGTTAAGGGGTGCTGGGCGTTGGGAGAAGACGTTGGGTGTAGCCCCCGCTGCCATTTCCTATCCTTAATGCCTCTTCTAAAATTCCCTCTTCTGATCAGAGCAATTCCTAAAACAAGAGTGTCCAATCTTGGCAATTTGAAGACCTGTGGACTTCAACTCCCAGAATTCCCCAGCCAGCAAAAGCTGGCTGGGGAATTCTGGGAGTTGAAGTCCACAAGTCTTCAAACTTTGCCTAAGTTGGGCATCCTAAAAGGATGGCTGGGAGCTACTGATGGTTTCTCCACCAGAGACGCCCTCCTGCTTTCCATGCTGGGCATCTAGAATCCCCATCCTTTGCAGCCATCCCCAGTGGAGCCCACCCATGCCCACTACCACTTTCTCCCGTGAAAAGGAAACCTGGCGCCCATCCAATGGGCACAAGACTCCCCAAGGCCCAGACCTGGAGGGGGGAGGAAGCAAGGGGCCGCTGCCTTCCATACTCTTCGAGCAAAGCTTAACTCCTATGATCTCCCACCCAAACGGTCCCTCTCCGGAAAGCTGCTCAGTGGAAATGAAGAAGGCGTCCCCCTTGAGGTAGCTTTGGCAGAAGGAGAAGCCCTGCAGGCTGAACGCCCCACCAGGCAAGGAAGTCCAGAGGTCCTTTATGACAAGCAGGAAAGCTCCCTCAACCCACAGAGCTTGGGGCGACCCTTAAATTCCACCTCCGGCCAGGTTGTGAAGACACCTAAGAGATTTTTCCTTCTGCTTGTCAACAGAAAAATCGGCCTCCTCTTTGGGATAATCCAGGGCTCTCCAAACTTGGCCACTTGAAGGCTTGTGGACTTTGACTCCCAGAATTCCCCAGCCTGCATATGCTGGCTGGGGAATTCTGGGAGTTGAAGTCCACAATTCTTAAACGTTTGCCCCTGATAATCTAAATGGCCATCCACTCCAAGCTAAGGACCTCTTCGTCGGAGATAACCTCCTTGTCAGGATGGCGGGCGAGACCTCCTCCTCCTCCTTTGCTTAATAACATGGCTCCTCTCCCCCACCTCCCAAGTCAGGGGGGGCTATGACCCTTTTATAACCTATGGTTCAACTCCCAGAATTCCTGAGGCTCAGGAATTCTGGGAGTTGAAGTCCACAAGCCGTAACAGGGCTGTAGTGCCCATCTCTGCCCTAAAACTTGGCTGAAGCCAGCCTTCCTCCATCTGCTCCCTTCCCAACAGCTCATCCTTCCCTACCACTGTGGCCCCTGGCATGATGGGGCTTGTAGTTCAGGTCCTGCAGAAAATCCTGGCAGGGCTTCTTTCCTGCAGCGCCTGTGCCATCGGGTTTAGCTTGGTGCTGCTCTGAAGGGACCCAGCCTGCCCCTCCCCTCCCTCCCTCCCTCTCTTCCTTCCATCCATCTTCTCCTTTTCCTTCCTTCCTGGACACGGCTGCTTGCAAGCAGAGTTGGGCCAACATCAGGATCCCCTTCCCAGGCAAAGTTGACATAGGAAGCGACGGGTGTTGCAAACAGGAGCAAAAAAAAAAAAAAAAAAGGCTCCAGATTCCCCCTTCCCCCTGGGGTTGTTTTTTGGGGGGGGAGATCAGGAATGGCTGGGGATTCTGGCTTTTAAGCTTTGGGTGGGGCAGAGGCGCTTATATATTTTCCTGCCTTGGCTGGTTTGATGAGAAGCGAGGGGCAGGATGGTGCAAGGCCCCCCACTTCCCTCCGATTTCCTCCCAAGGAAGCCTTTGCAACGATGCGCTGCCCATTTTTACAGGAATGCATTCTTCAATAAACCGATTTTGAGCTGGGCGTGGTGGCCGGGGTCTTTTTGGGATCTTCCCGCTCGTGCAGGAAACGCTCTGCTGCCCCCCAGGGATGGCAGCCTGGTTTGGGGGGCGGTGGGGTGGCAGAAATGCCAGGGAAGCTGGGGAGAACCTAGGAGGCAAAACCTTTTCTCTAAATGCCAGTCAAGCTTTGCTTTAGGTTAGGCCTGAACTTTGTGGCTCTCCAGCTGGTGGCAGCCCCACAATTGTAGGGCTGCTAAGCCCCTCTGTGGGTCCTCTTTTGTCCAGGACAAGCAGGGCCTTCCTGGGCTGACTCAAGCCATGGGGACCGGTAGGAACAGTCGGTCTGGGATTAGCAAGAGCTGGTCGGGCTCCATCTCCCTTGCCAGCAGGAATCCAAGCTTTCAGGACTGGTAGGCCGCAACGGAGCCCCAAATGTCCCTTGCTAAGCCAGGCGGCTGTTAAGTGAGCTTTGCTCCCATTTTACGACCTTCCCTGTCAGAGTTATTCAATGAATCGCTTTGGTTGTTAAGGGAGTAACCCGGTTGCTAAGCAAATCCGGCTTCCCCATTGACTTTCCTTGTCAGGTCGCAAAAGGGGATCACGTGACACACACACACCCCCCCCCCGGACACTGCGACCGTCATAAATATGAGTCTTGTCGAGCATCTGAAGTTTGATCATGTGACCATGGGGATGCTGCAATGGTCATAAAAGTGGAAAACGGTCATAAGTTCCTTTTTTCAATGCCATTGCAAATCTGACCAGTCATTTAATGAATGGTTGTAACAGAATAACAGAATTCGAAGGGATTCTAGAGGTCGTCTAGTCCAACCCCCTGCTACACGGATGGCTGTCAAGTCAAGGGCTACCTGTATCTGCTGTGTGTGTGTGGTATTGCCCCTGAGGCCACACTACTTTTTTATTAAACAACTTTGTGTGTGTGTTGTGAGACCTGCCCATACAGAGCCCCTCCCAAAGCAGCAGAGAGAGCCCCCCACCCACCCCCCCAAGCAAGGCTGGTGTGGAATTGTCCGGCATCCGTCTCTAGGCAAAGGAATGAGTGTAAAAGACGTCCACGTTGGCTTTGTAGTCCAGAGGGAGGACTTGGCCAATGTGTTTGGCCCCCAGGCTGGCCCCTCCCAGGGCCGAGGACTGCTTCAGCTTCAGCAGGCTGAACTTGGAGAAGGCCCCGTTGAGCCGCTGGCTGTGCGCCTGACTGAGGACCTGAACGAATCCTGGAAGGACAGGAGAACAGAGTTGGAAGGGACCTCGGAGGTCATCTAGTCTGAACCCCTGCCTGACACCATTCCCAGACAATCTTTTCTTGAAAATCTCCAGTGATGGAGCACCCACAACTTCTGGTGGCAATATGTTCCACTGGTTAATTGTTCTGACTCAGGAAATTTCTCCTTAGTTCTAGGTTGCTTCTCCCCTTGATGAGTTTCCATCCGTTGTTTCATGTCCTGCCGTCAGGGGCTTTGGAGAAGAGGTTGGCTCCCTCTTCTTCGGGGCAGCCCCTGAGATATTGGAAGACTGCTATCATGTGAGAAGGGAGCCATCGGACTCCCTTCCAAGAAGGGCTCCTTGCCTTGGAGAGCTCAAGCAGGGGCCAAGCTCCATCTGCTTGCAAAAGGGAAGACCCCTCCCCGTTGCATTGCCTACTTCATGGGCAGCCTGAGATTTTTAAGCTGACACTGGCCCTCCTTTTCATTGGGCCAGGGGTCTCCTACCTTGGCCACGGTTAAGACTGGTGGGCTTCAACTCCAGCCAGCAAGACTAATGGACTCCCAGAATTCTGGGGGTTGAAGTCCATAGTCTTCAAATTGGCCAAGGGGCTGGAGACCCCTGCTCTGGGGGCAGCTGACCCGGAAGCAGATTCAGCTTTGCTGAGCTGGGCAGCAATGGGGGTCCTCACCTCCTCTCATCATCTCCCAGCTCTTCCACACGGATCCCACGCAGACGACTGGCAATCCCAAATCCCCTTCGAGCAAGATCTGCAGGGAATCAGAAGCTGTGAGGATCTGTGGGTCGCCTTTGATGGCCCCTCTGTCCAGGATACGGGTAGTCCTCGACTTACGGCCACAGTTGGGCCCAAAGTTTCTGTCGCTGAGTGAGACAGTTGTTAACGTGCGTTTTGCCTCCTTTTACGACCTTTTTCCCCACAATTGGCCTAGTGCAGTGATGGCTAACCTTTTTGCCATCGCGTGCCAAAAGTGGGTGGAGGGGGGTCGCGCACGTGTGCCCTCATCCATAATTCTATGTGCCCTGCCCCGCCCACGCATGCATGCGTGACCCCCCTGCACTCCCACCGCTTTTGGCACGCGGTGGTCCCGGTAGGCCCATTTTTTGCTCTTCCCAGGTACCAGAGCCTTTCTAGGAGCCTGGGGAGGGTGAAAACGGCCTCCCCTCCCCCACCCCCCAGGGCTGGAAACAGCCTGTTTGCTGACTTCCGTCCTCTGGAGGGTCTCTGGGAGTGGTGGGGAAGGCCATTTTCGCCCTCCCCAGGTTCCTAGAAAGGCTCTGGAGCCTGGGGAGAGCAAAAAAACCGGCCTTCCCAACCCCCCAGAGGCCCTCTGGAGGCTGGAAACAGCCTTTTTCCTGACTTCCGGTGGGCCCAGAAGGCCCGAAAATCAGCTGGCGGAGATGAGCTTACGTGCCCACCGATATGACTCCGCGTGGCACATGTGCCATAGATTCACCATCATGGGCCTAGTGTGATTAGTCACACGAGGAATTGTCTCTGGTGTAGAAGCAGACCATGTACTTGCAAAGCAAGAGAGAGAATTATAATAATAATCATACCAATAATAGAGAAGTAAAGATAATAAGGATTAATAATACTCCAGCCCTACTATATGGGTAAATGCAGAAAGAGCCACACCACTAGACACACAACTATAGCGACGTCCTGAGTGGAGGAGTGGACACGGTTTATGTCCTGGACGCGAAGGGCCCGTCGTTATTTTCTCAGCCCTCCTCCTGACCCAGGCGATGTACAGGTCCTTGGCGGGAGGCAGGCTGGTTGCGATTGTCCATTCTGCAGTCCCAACTATCTGTTGGAATCTCTACTTGTCCTGTTGGGTCGGTGCATGAGACACAACAACTCTCCTTTTTCGTGGTTCCTACCTACGCCAGGGTTTATCAGACAAGCCGCCATTGATTCATACAAGATGCCAAACCACATGATGGCTTAGGGCAGAGGTCTTCAAACGTGGCAGCTTTAAGACTTGTGGACTTCAACTCCCAGAATTCTCCAGCCAGCTATGCTGGCTGGAGAATTCTGGGAGTTGAAGTCCTCAAGTCTTAAAGCTGCCACGTTTGAAGACCTCTGGCTTAGGGCAAAGCCTCTGGAGAAGGAGGCACTTCCAGCTAGAAGCCAGCTTGGATCCAGATCAGTAAAAGAGGAGACCCCTTCCGCCTTCATCCTTGGGAGACCCCTGAACCTTGCTCCCCCCGCATTATGCCTTAGGGTTAGGATCACTATGGCTGCTTCATAAGCCAAAATTAACTTTGGGGGGATGTTAGGGAAAGGAAGCAGCAACTGCCCTCAATCCTGCCCCTTTCTTGCTGTTCATCCCATGCCGTGTTACCTGGTCAATTTTGGGCAGGACGGCCACGATATGCCGTGCCAGGACTTCTCCAGCCTTGTGGAATACGTAGCGGCACAGGGGGTCCCCAGCCTTGGCACCTGCATAAGAAACGGGGAAACGGTTTTGCCCTTTTCTTTCGCCTCCCCAACCAGCCTGCAGAATACAGGATCCTCCCCCAGGATGGTTCTTCCTTACCGACAAGACTTGGGTAAAAAATAATCTAGCTGGGGATTGTGCCAGAGTGTCTGTAGGCCAGCCCAACCAGCCTCTCTTGAAGCTGCACAACATCACAACAGGGTCTCCTACACTGGGCGTGTCCCGTCACTTTCACAACAGAAGCCTGATTTTCCTTTTTGATGGCCTAATCGGTGTCTTTCAACTTTGACAACTTGAGTGGACTTCACCTCCCAGAATTCCCCATCCACTTATAGCAGTGGTGGCTTCCTCCCGGTTCGGTCCGGTTCGGCCGAGCCGGTAGTGGTGATGATATGATGTCACCGAACCGGTTCTCCACCCCCTCACTGACCCACGTTATTCTTACCTTTTATTTGGCCCCACCCCCAATCTATTGCTGCCTCCTGAGTCCCAGCTGATGACTAGAGGGGAAAAAACTGTTTAAACTCTTGCCGCGGGGCTTCAAAGGGCCGTCCGACAGCTGATCAGTGTTAAAAGCAAACAAATGAGTCGGGTCATAAGTGCGAGGACTGGTCGTAAGTGCGAGGACCTTCCAGAAATGACTCTGACCAGCTAGCCACGCCCACCTAGTCACATGACCTCCAAGCCACACCCATAAAATAAGCCACGCCCACAGAACCGGTAGTACAAAAACTTAGAACCCACCCCTGACTTATAGCTTGGTCACACCTGGTGATGCTCAAAATCAGTTGTCTCTCAACCTGGCAACGTCAGAATTCCCCAATACGGCAACTACCCAATACTGAGGGGCAAAACTTTCCCGTGCTGACTCAGCATAGTCCAAGAACTTGATTAAGGATCAGCCTGAGAAGGGATCCTCCTCCAGGGTTTTTTTCCCCTAAAGTTACCCATCCCTTCGACCTTCAGGCCTACCTTCAGCCACTCTCTGGCAGAACCCTGCAAACTTGGACTTCTCAAAGGTCCTGTAGAGGTGAGTTAGGAGCCCCATCCGGTCGGAAACCTGTTGGAAAACAGGAAGAAAACATCTCTCTCTCTTCCTTCCTGCCTCTTTCTCTTTTCTTCCTTCCCTCCTTCCTTTCTTTCCTTTCTCCTTTTCCTTTTCCCAAAGCCAATCTGAATCCCAAACACATGTTATAATAAAAATAATCTGGACTACCTAGTTAGCTGCTGCAAGAAGATCAGGCAGACTTACTAGAAGCAACGGCATGACAGAAGTGGCAACAATGGCGCACGACAAAGAGCCGCAGTGGCACAGTGGTTAGAGTGCAATACTGCAGGCTACATCTGCTGACAGCCGGCTGCCTGCAATTTGGCAGATCGAATCTCTCCAGGCTCCAGGTTGACTCAGCCTTCCATCTTTGTGAGGTGGGTAAAATGAGGACCCAAAATGGTGGGGGGGCAATGTGCTGACTCTGTAAACTGCTTAGAGAGGGCTGAAAAGCACTGCAAAGCGGTATATAAGTCTAAGTGCTATTGCAATTGCTTTTGGAAGATCTGCAAGGAATAACATTTGTCTGCAAGCAAGAACTGGTGGGACCATAAAATAGACATACTGATTAGAAAAGTAGGGCACTAAATTGGTCTGGGACTTTAGAATTCAATCAAACCTTGGTTTTGAGCCTTGGTAGTACTGTGGTCTAAAGCACCCTGTTATTAAGACCAGCTGCCTGCAATTACTGCAGGTTCGAATCTGGCCAGATTCAAGGTTGACTCAGCCTTCCATCCTTTCTAAGGTAGGTAAATTGAGGACCCAGTTTGTGGGGGCAATAAGCTGACTTTGTATAAATATACAAAAGGATGAAGGCTATTGCTTAACGCACTGTAAGCTGCCCTGAGTCTCTGGAGAAGGGCGGCATATAAATCAAATTAAAAAAAAAACAAAACAGGCACCTATCACATAACCCCCAGATGTAACAAGTGTTGATCAGAGAGACAAAAATCTGGATAGTGGACATGGCAGTACTTGGAGACAGCAGAATAGAAGAGAAAGAACTGGAGAAGGTAACAAAATACAGAGACCTGAAAATAGAAATAGAACAACTGTGACAGAAGAAAGCAAAGTTAATCCCAACATAATTGGCCCCTTGGGTGCAATCCCAAAGCAACTGGAACCGAATCCCTTGAACGCCCATCGGCATTGACAAATTCACCATCAGTCAATTGCAGAGGGCAGCTTGACTTGGGAACCACTGACATCCTGCGACGAGACCGCGAACCCCATCAAACAACATCTGCCTCTCGCAGGTCCTTGGGAAGGACAACGGGGGAATAAAAATCCCATCCGAACACCTGGCTGGCTATGCAACCAAAGATCATAATACTGACTTATGCACTAGTTTCACCTCTAGCGTTAAGAGATCGGCTTCCAGAGAAGCTCAGAAGCTCCTCAAGTCTTTCCTTGGAGCTCAGAAACCCTGCAGATGTGTCCCCACCCCAATGCGCCTCTCCTGAAAGAGGAAAGTAGATCCGACCATTCCTTCAGCACTTCTTAGCAGGAACTCCTTCCCACGAGCCCCACAGCATAGCATCACCCTGACCTACAGCCTTCCCAATGGGAGACTTCCTGCTTCAGCCGACCTACGACTTTGGTCTCCCCTCCCCCTCCCACAGATGCCAGTCCCCCATCAGAGGAGGGTGATGCTTAAGGTGTGGTTTGGGGGTGGGGGTGGGGGTGGACCACCTGCTTACCTGGAAGTAGTCAAACATGGCCTGCTTGACGTAGTCAATCTCATGTGGTGGGACCTCCAGGTTGTCCAAGCCATCAAACACAATCTTCACAGCCAGGTGGGCAATCCAATAAGCTGCCACAGAGACCAAAAGAGATGGTCAGCCTGTGGGCTGGATTTTGCTTTGATCCCCATCCATACAGTACAGGAAATCCAGGTCCTTGGGTTCCCAAGGAAGCCGCTGTCCTACAGGCCTAGATAAGACGGGCGAGGGTTGGCAGCCACCCCTTCAGCCTCAAAGGTCCTAGTTCTCTGCCCAGGCGCATCGCTCCATCGCCCTTTCAGCACGTGGCAACTTGGTAAAATTGATCTAGACTCTCTTAGGGCAAGGATGGTCAGCTATGTTAACTTTACAATTGGCTCAGGCATTCTGGGAGTTGAAGTCCACAGGCCGTGAAGTTGGCAGAGTTGCCCACTCCTGCGTTAGGGGATAAATGTGGAACATGCATCAGCCCAGATAACACAACTAGCCTTCGCCACGTGGTGTCCAAGATCCTGGGCAACCTCACAGAAAGCTAGCTTGAACTGGCCACCGATCAATGTCTTCAGTGGCGCATGTAGGGAAAATAGAATAGAATAACAGAGTTGGAAGGTTGGACCTTGGAGGTCTTCTAGTCCAACCCCCTGCCCAGGCAGGAAACCCTCTACCTTTTCAGACAAATGGTTGTCCAATCTCTTCTTGAAAACCTCCAGTGTGGGAGCACCCACAACTTCTGGAGTCAAATTGTTCCACTGGTTGATTGTTCTCACTATCAGGAAATTTCTTCCTAGTTCTAGGTTGCTTCTCTCCTTGATTAAGAGCAACAAAGATGATTCGGGGCTTGGAGGCTAAACGGACATTGAACGGTTGCAGGCATTGGGTATGTCTAGTCAGGGTCTCCCCCTTGGGGGTTGGACTAGATGGCCTGCAAGGTCCCTTCCAACTCTGTTAATCTGTTAAGGTCTGAATCTCCCAAGAAGTCCTCTGTGGATCAAAGAGCTTTTTCCACCCCAGGAAATCTGGCCAGGTCTGAGGAACAATGATGTGTTTCATTGCCATCTTCCGAAGCCAGAACTGCAAATTTATCTGTTGGGTCACGGATTATTTCCTCACCTGATCCTTCATCGCCCATCATGTGGCCCCATCCTCCACAGCTGATCTGGGAGCCATCCGGATTGATGAGCTTGCAGTTGGAGCCAGTTCCTGAGATGAGCACCACACCACCTGGAGGGGAAGAAATGCCCACAAAGGGAGTCCAAGGACGAAGGCCGTGGGGGTGCTGCAACGGTCGTAAGTGTGAAAAATGGTTCTAGGTAACTCTTTTCAGTGCTGTTGTAACTTCAAACAATCACTAAACAAACTGTCGTAAATCGAGGACCACCTGTATTGGGGGTTCAAGTAATTTTGCCCCCTTTTTAGTAATTGTGTTACTAATTTAAGAATTGCAGTGATTGACAACAGCTGTGGCAAGAAAGTCATCAAATGAGGCAAAATTCACTTAACAGATTTCTCACTTAGCAACATAAAATTTTGGGTTCAATTGTGGTCGTAAGTTGAGGACTAGCTGTACTATCCTTTGTGGGTAACCTCACCAGCAGAAGCAACAATGGGAAATCAGAAACACAATTCTGTTGAAAAAACACCGACACTAACCAAGTGCTCCACTATCAAATAAAACCCAACTTCCCACAAGAATTGGTGAGCCTCCTAATACCAAACTGTATCTAAAAATGCTGGAGAATCCCTGGCAGCCTGGCACTCGGACAAGTCGGTCATCAACAGACACATCAAAATAAACCACATTTACGCATCATTAAAAAGAGACAATGCAAAAGCTAAGAAGGAAACAAAAAGACCAGAAGCAGCCAACACCCAAGGATAAACAGGGATTAACACCAGACAAACAATCAAGCAGAAAATCAGAATCAAGGAACTATCAAGGAGGGCCAGCCCCATATTTCCTTGCACTGATGATGTGAAGTACCTGCAAATAGATAAACAAGCTCAGAGAGCACCAAGAGAAGGAAGGAAGGAAGGAAGGAAGGAAGGAAGGAAGGAAGGAAGGAAGGCTTACCGGTGTTGGTAGCAGTGGCTATGGCTCCAATGGCATCGGTCGTGATAAAGTAATTTTCGCTCAGACATGGGAAACGGCGCTTCATGTCCTCCACGAGCTTCTGGATGGCTTCCTTCTGCTCCCCTCCACTCAGGGAGAGACCCTGCAGCCACAGATAGCCACACTGTGAGCCCCCAGCCACGACTCGACAAGCCCCCAACCCCTGAGACAGATTGTGAAGGAGACAGGAGATCCTGCAGGAGGAGGAGATCCCCCAACCTTCTCTGTCCTGGGAATCTTTGGATGTTATGGACTACCTAGGTGGTCCCACATCTGGAACCTCTGGACGGAGAAGTCTCTTGAACCTTTTCTAATAAACTCCCTGGGTTTCTGGGGCTGGAAGCTCAGGAAGGGATTCCTCCTTTTACTTTCACTTTCACTTTCACCTAAGGACCACCAGTTGGGGTTGAGCAACTGGCAAACGTGGCCAACTTCTCTCACTGCCCAAAGGAAGGCTAAAACATACGAAGAACGGAGGCAGGAACTGGGCATTTCTAGTTTAATGAAGAGAAGGACTAGGGGGGACATGAATGCAGTCTTCCAATATTGGAGGGGCTGCCACAGAGAAGGGGGAGGGGTCAACCTATCCTCCAAAGCCCCTGAGGGCAGGACAAGAAGCAAAGGATGGAAACTGATCAAGGAGAGAAGCAACCTGGAATTGAGGAGGAATTTCCTCACAATTAGAACAATGGGGGGGGGGGGGTTTCCGGGGGGGGGGGGCGGGAGACTCACCAGCGATCGAAGGGGAATGTGTGGGTCGCCCCCGGCCTTCCTTTTGGCATCTTGGACCATGGCGTCAATCCGCTCCAGGCAGGTGTCCGACCCAACCAGCTTCTCGCCCAGAGGAGGAAAAGAGACACACTTACACCCCTTCCTGCACACATTTAAATATACCTGGCCCTCCCTCTGCCCCCTGGACCCCCCCCCGTATCTTAACTAAGCTTCACAGCAACTTCCCTCAATGGTGCGCCCCCCCATCTCTATTGGGGAGGGGGTGTCTCCTTTCGGCCTCCCCCACCCTCAAGCCCAGGCTGGCATCAAACTCAGCCCTGCCAAGCAAAGCCAACTGCAGGTAGCAGCTGCCAGTTGCAGCTCTGGATTGGGGGCAGGGGGTGGGGAGGAGACCCGCCCCCTGCTGGACCTAGCTGCCATGCTGGTAGGGGGTGGCTGGTGGTCAGGGTCCACACCCTGCAAGGCAAAATGGCCCTAAATATCTGCAGGTATTCTACACCACGAGGGTCCAACCTTGGCAATTTTAAGCCTGGTGGACTTCAACTCCCAGAATTCCCCAGCCACTCCACCGGGTTTAAAGTCCACCGGGCCTACAGTTGCCAGGGTTGGACACCTCTGCACTACAGATAGTCCTCGACATATGACCACAATGGAGCCCAGAATGTCTGTTTCTAAGTTAGAAATTTGCTAAGTGAGTTTTGCCTCATTTTACAACTGTTCTTGCCACATTTGTTAAGCGAATCACTGCACTTGTTAAAGTTAGTCACCCGCTTGTTAAGGGAATCTGGCTTGGGAGAAGGTCGCAAAAGGGGATCACGTGACCCCGGGGGACACTGCGACCGTCATAAATAGGAACCAGCTGCCAAGCATCCGAATATCAATCACGTGACCATGGGAATGCTGCAAGAGTCGTAAGTGTGAAAAATGATTGTAGCAGGGCACTTTTTTCAGTGCCCTTGTAACTTCAAATGGTCACTAAATGAACTGTTGTAAATTGAAGACTGCCTGTAGTCTTCCTGGTCCTGGCCAATGTTCCTGTTGCAGGCTACTTCTGCTGTCTGCTGGCTGCCAGGAGTTCAAATCTCACTGGCTCAAGGTTGACCCTGCCTGTCTGTCTGCTATCTATCTATCTATCTATCTATCTATCTATCTATCTATCTATCTATCTATCTATCTATCTATCTATCTATCTAATCTATCATCCATCCATCCATCTCCACCTATCGTCAGTCTGTCTGTCAAGAGCCGTGGTGGCACAGTGGTTAGAATGCAGTATTGCAGGGGAACTCTGCCCACTGCAAGCAGTTCGATCCTGACCAGCTCAAGCCATCCCTCCTTCCGAAGTGGGTAAAATGAGGACCCAGATGGTTTGGGGGCAAGAGGCTGACTCTGTAAACCACTTAAAGCCCTGTGAAGTAGCTTGTAAGTCTCAGCACTGTTGCTATTACTATTTAAATATTATTTTCCAGAGCATCCTTCCGAAGGAAGATTGCCATAGAGCTGGGAGTTTTTTTTCTACATGCATAGGAACAAAAGCAAGATCAAGCAGCTCCCCCTACTCACGTTTTCCCTTTGCCCTCCCCCTCGAGAAGGGCCCCATCCTCACCCAGTGGTTGGTGCAGGGCCCCTCGGTCTCGGCCAGGATCTTGCCATCTTCAGAGAGCAGCACCGCCGTGGAGTGGGTCCCGCCCCTGCCGAGGAAGAAAAATGCCACTTGAAGTTGAGGGGCTACGGGAGACGAGGCTGCTTCCCAGCTTGGCGGGGGTCAGTCAAGTACAGGAAGCCCTTTGTCCCACAGGTAAAACTAATCTTCAGGGCTGCCTGTTAACATCTGCTCTTGTCTTTAACAGGCAGAAAGTCCACAAACGGTTTCCAGTTCCTTATGAACTGAGAGGAAGGGCAACAGCTCCTTAGATAAGAGGCAGCTCAGCCCCCAGCAGGAAAAGGGTCACGGCAGATGCCTTGGGAGGGACCCTCAATAGCTTCTTGGAAGGTAAAGGTGGGAGGGCAGAAATGGCAGAAATTGTACAGGTGGTCCTTGACTTACCACAATTGAGCCCAAAATTTCTGTCACTAAGCAAGACAGTTGTTAAGTGAATCACTGCAGTTGTTCAGTTTTGTAACCTGGTTGTTAAGTGAATCTGGCTCCCCCTTGACTTTGTTGTCACATGGTTGCAAAAAGGGGATCACGTGAGCCTGGGACATTGCAAACCATCATAAATGTGAGTCAGCTGTCAAACGTTTGAATTTTGATACCTGTGAACCTGGGGAAGCTGCAATGTGGAAAACGGTCCTAAGCCACTTTTTTCAGTACTGTTGTAATTTTGAATGGTCACTAAACGAACCGTTGTAAGTGGAGGACTATCTGCATTCTCACGTAAAAATTCCATGGAACAATAGAAAAAAAACACAGAAGAGAATCTTTGAGGCTCAGGGGGTGAAATGTGGGGTGTTTGATGCTCTCTGAGCTTGGTTTTTCCTTGCAGACGTTTCATGACCCAACTAAGTAACATCATCAATGCTAGAAGAGAGCAGGGTTTGCTCTCTGCTTGCACAGTAGTGGCCAAAATTGTGGAAACCTTTTGGGAAAAGTGCATTTTTGAGGTTTGATGGCTAAGAACAACCACTTTTTTGGGGGAGTTTCAAGAGAAACGTATTCCACTGCTGGAATGGCCCAGACCTTCACCCAATGGAAAATCTATGGAGCTGACTAAAGAAACTGATTAGTCAGAAGCCACCCAGCAATAAAACCCAGTTAATAGAAGCCATCATTCCATCTTGGTTTCACATGAGAACAGCTGCAGAACTCAAAGACTTGGTTCACTCCATGGGAAGACGCTGTAAGGCTGTAATTCATGCTGAAGGTTACCCAACTAAGCATTAACTGACATGGGGATCATTTTTATATATCTCATTTTTTCTAAGTATTTCACTTTTCTTCTTCATACTGTAACTGCTATTCTAATAGCAAATCCTTCATAAAAGTTATTGCATTTATTTTTATTTATTTATTTATTTTTATATGCCGCCCTTCTCCGGAGACTCAGGGCGGCTTACAATGCGTTAAGCAATAGCCTTCATCCTTTTGTATATTTATACAAAGTCATCTTATTGCCCCCACAATCTGGGTCCTCATTTTACCTACCTTAGAAAGGATGGAAGGCTGAGTCAACCTTGAGCCTGGTGAGATTTGAACTTGCAGTAATTGCAGGCAGTTGGATGTTAAATGCTGCCTTAGTAGGAGGCATTAGCCTCCTACGCCACTCAGGCTCTTTACATTTACATTCTTAATTAAATCATCTCTCCATTGATATATAATTTTATGGTACTGCTCCCAAAAAAAAAAAGTGGTGTTAATAGATACTTTCAGAAAATCCACTTTTCCAAAAAGGTTTCCACAATTTTGGCCACTCTTGTTTCCAAGGGGCTTGCCGTGTCAATGTTGGTGGGAGCATTCTTAGTGGTTCCTTGATTGGGTTGTTATTTATTGTTGGGATTGTGCATCTGAGTTCCTTGATTGGATCTTGTTCAATTGTTGGTCTAATATTCATCTTGGTTATAATCTCTGCTTTTCTGGGTGTCGAACCACCAAGACCACGTCCAGCAACACTGACCGGCTGCCTGGAGAATTCTGGGAGTTGAAGTCCACCCATCTGCAAGGCTAAGAAACACTCTTTTAAGCCCACAAAACAGGCTCATCGGTTTAAGCCCCTCTCTGCCCAGCTCGCAAGCCACAATCTGCAAAGTAGTTATCTCAAGTTTCCAATGTTCTCTCCCTTTGAAGCTGGCCAAGAAAGAGTGCAGAGAAGAGCAACCAGGATGATGAAGGGACTGGAGGCTGAAACATATGATGAATGGTTGCAGGAACTGAGTTATGTCTAGTCTAGTGAAGAGAAGGACCAGGGGAGACAGGATAGCATCTTCCAGTATTTGAGGGGCTGCCCCAGAGAGGAGGAAGGGGGCCAAGCTATTTTCCAAGGCACCTGAAGGCCAGAAGAAGGAAGAATGGATGGAAACAGATCAAGGAGAGATTCAACCTGGAAATAAGGAGACATTTCCTGACAGTGAGAACAATCAACCCATGGGACAGAAGTTGCCTTCAGAGGTGGTGGGAGCTTCATCCCTGGAGGCTTTCAAGAAGAGACTGGACTGCCCTCTGTCAGAAATGGTGTAGGGCAGGGGTCTCCAAACTTGGCAACTTTAAGACGTGTGGACTTCAAGTTGCCAAGTGTGGAGACCCCTGGTGTAGGGTCTCGTGCTTGGGCAAACGGGGGTTGGACTAGATGACCTCCAAGGTCCCTTCCAACTCTTTTAATCTGTGAAACCTCTGTAAAACCAGTCAAGCCTTTGGCCCAGCCCGAATCTCAGTCCTGACATGCTTTTCATGGCTTCCTTCCTCCTTGCATGGCAGCCCTGCCCAGCCCCATGGAACATCAGCTGTTTTGCAATCTGGGAAATGCCCCTCTTTCCTGGGGGGGGGAGAAAGGGGGGGGCTCAAGTGAGGCCAACCTCGGGAATATTGCAGGGAGGGCTGTTTTTAGGAGCAACATCTGTGAATAATAAAATAATTCCTTTTTTTTTTCCCAATGCAAGCGTTTCTTTCTCTAGTGGTTTTTCCTCCAGCCCCGATGACGTCACCCCCTCCCACGACCTCCTCCTGCAAATCAGCCGGTGGGTGGCCTCTCCTGCAACCAGAAGCCCGCGGGCGCCAGGCTGGGGAAGGCTGCCGGTTGCAGGTAGCCTTCGCGGGGCCCGACCCCCATCTCCCCCCTCCCCTTGTCCATTCACACCTGCTTCCTGGCACGAAGCCAACGCTGAGAAAGCCGGCAGGGCCGGGGTGGGAGTTTGGAGGGGGGGAGGGGTCTTGTTGCAAAGTTGCAACACTCCAAAGGGCTTTCCCGGAGGGATGTCTCCAAGCCCCCCCCCAACTTTTGAAGGGTCCTCGGAGCCCCTCCAAAGCGGGGATCCAGAGAAGAGAAGACCCCCCCCACACACACACTGCTTGGACCACCCAACACCTGGGGTCCGGGGCGGGCCACCCCAATTGGGCAGGAGGGGCGACTCCCAGCCAAGCCCCCTCCCCTTCGCCGGCCCCTTCCCGATTTGGGGCGGGCGAAGCCCCCCGGCGCTTGCATCGCCTTCCCCGCCTCACCTGGACCAGGTGAGTCGCCAGGTGAGTCGGGGAAGGCGATGCAAGCGCCGAGGGGCTGCTTGAAGCTTCCCCCGGCTCCTCTCCCGGCGGGGCCGGCCAGCTCACCCTTCCACACCGCCGTAGACCGCAGCCATGGAGCTCCGCCGCTCCGCCAGCCCTTCCTCCCTTCCTCTTGCCGCCTCGGACCGCCCCTGCCCGGCCAGCCCTCCAGCGGGGGACGGGGGAAGCCGCAGCTGCCTGGCAGACACGTGTTACCGGCCCCGCTCCGCCCCCTTCCCCCGGGACACGTGTCCACCAGGACCCGCCTCCTGCCGCCGCTTCAGACGGAGAAGGCAGGCAGGTGTCCGGCAGGTGAAGCGGCATCTCCGGAATCAGCAGCAACGGAGGGAGGGAGGGGCTGCTGGGGAGGAGGAAGAGAGGAAGGAGGGGGGCAGCGTGTGGGTGTCCCCCTCCCCCAAAAGGGAGAGGGTCCCACCTGGCAGGTTCAGGTGGTTGGAGACACTTTCTGTGCCCCCAGCACCAATCCTGGAGGGGGGGATGTGTTTAGATCTCCCACCCCCCCATCTCAACCTGGAGGGAAATAGCCCCCTTCCACACAACCCATTCGGTGGACTTTGGTTTTTTTTAAAAAAACATTTTTATTAGATGATAGAATAGAATTCAAAAAAATCTGAAAGCAAATGATAGGACCCAGGGAAGGAGGAGGGAAAAGGGGAAAGAGAAAGGAAGGGAGGAGAAAGGGGAAAAAGTGGGGGGAGCCTTTATTTCCCTTCTGTTGCAGTAGAATGAAGCAACTTGTCACTTTTACCAAATCGTATAAACTAGCCATTTTTTCTATAACAGCAAATCCATCCAATTGGTAAAATCCACAATGGAAGTTTCATATTTTTCCCCCACCTCAAGCACAAAGTCCAGAAGTGGTTTCCATGTAGAAAGAAAAGTATTTTTTTCCCCTTTAATCAAAACGGTCAATTTAGCTATCACAGCCACCTCCATCAACTTCTGACCCCTCAGCTGGACTTCTGACCACTCTATCTATCTATCTATCTATCTATCTATCTATCTATCTATCTATCTATCTATCTATCTATCTATCTATCCAGCATTATCTATCTATCTATATCTACTGTATCTATCTATCCATCTATCCATCTATCATTATCTATCTATCTATACTGTATCTATCTATCCATCTATCCATCTATCATTATCTATCTGTCTATCTATATCGTATCTATCTATCTATCTACTGTATCTATCTATCTACTGTATTTATCCATCTATCCATCTATCATTATCTATCTATCTATACTGTATCTATCCATCTATCATTATCTATCTATCTATATCTACTATATCTATCTATCCATCTATCATTATCTATCTATCTACTCTATCTATATCGTATCTATCTATCCATCTATCATTATCTATCTATCTACTCTATCTATATCGTATCTATCTTTCCTATATATATATATATATATACCATATATATAATCCTTGACTTACAGCAGTTGAGATGGCACCCCCCATCCCTGGCGCAGAGCAGCTGTGGCCGGGTAAAGGTCAAAGGCAGTGTGGCTCTGGGAGACGCCAGGGGTGACGCCAGCCGTCCAGTCGCCACCAAATTCTCCACTTCATTAACTCCCTGATGGCTTTGGCACCAGCCAGTCTAGGCTCTGGGGGCTGGGGGGGGGCTCCAGGAAGGGGAAGGCCCAGAGCCCTCCATTCTCCCCCCCCCCATCCGTCTTTGGCCAGAATTTGGGACAAGTCCCAGTCCAGCTCTGAGGAAGGTGATGAGCAGCAGCAGAAGCTCAGGTGAGTCCTGGGCCTGGCTTCTCGGGCGTTCTCCGGAGGGTCAGCAGGTGG
The DNA here is from genome assembly GCF_029531705.1 of Pantherophis guttatus. Next base: position 1,221,139 of record NW_026844080.1, read on the forward strand.
GTGTGTCTGTGTGTTCTGCCCTCCTGCCAGGGAAGGTCCTCGCCATCCTAGGGGGCATTTAGAGTCTTAGGGGGCAGAAAGAGACACCCAGGAGCACTTCTGGCCCCATCCTGGAGCTCAAAGCTGCCTGACTTCGAGTGTCTCCAACTGGCCCTTTTCCACCCTGGCTTGGATTCCCCCAGGGCCGAAAGTCCAGCAAAGTCCTCGGAGACTGACCCACCAACCGTCGCAAGGAAGGACGTCTTGGCCCAGATCTGCTCCCCAGGGAGAAAATCCCTCCTTCCCAGCCTTTTCCAGAGTTCTCCTGCTCCATTGGAAGACCTGGCCCCTATGAGGCTTCTTCCCTTCCCTTCCCTTCTCTTTTTCCTTTCCTTTCCTTTTCTTTCCTCTCCACTCCTCCCCTTCCTCTTTCTTTTTCTTTCTTTCATTCTTTTTCTTTTCTTTCTTTTTCATTTTCTTTCTTTTTCATTCTTTCTTTCTTTCTTCTTTCTTTCTTTCAAGACTTTTTACTTTGAGTGTGTGTGTCCACAAAGGGCTTTTTTGGCAACAATAGAAGATTGGATTTTACTAGAATGCCACCTAGAGACAGAGAGAAATCCTGAGGCAAGTTAAAAGTGCCTTGCAGAGGCATTTTCCTAACCAGCACTACCAAAAATCTTCCCTATATCTGCTTTTTAAACCAAATTCATAAAAATATATGAAAGTCCTTGTTAAATCTGAAAAGAGCCCAGGGTCAACCTATTCTCCATGGCACTTGAAGGCAGGAGAAGAAGCAACTGCTAGAAACTAATCCAGGAGAGAAGCAACCTGGAACTAAGAAGAAACTTCCTAACAGTGAGAACAATTAACCAGTGGGACAGCTTGCCACCAGAAGTTGTGGGGGCTCCATCACCGGAGGTTTTTAAAGAAAAGATTGGACAACCATTTGTCTGGAATGGTAGAGGGTCTCTTACTCTGATCTGCTCTCCATACATGTTGAAAAGTTGACCTCTGAGGTTCCTGCTGTCCCTCTGCACAAACGGCTCTGTCTCCTTCCTTCTTCTGATCCTTTTTCACCAACTGTCATCTATGCCTCTCCCTCCTTTCTGGGTTTTATTTCTGCATTTTCTCATTTCCTTTTTTTTTTTTTTTTTTTTTGCCTCTTCGGTTTTCAGCTCATAGGATTTACCTCCAACTCTCATATCATCCTTGCCGTTTTTTAATCTCTGGGCATCTCAGAGCCAGAACATCGTGGAATAAATTTAGTTCCAGCTGGAAAGATCTCATCTGGGAACCTCATTGTCTATCCGTGGCTCACTGGAGCCGAGACCAGGAATATTCTTGATAAATGGCCTTAAAAACCCGAATTTTTGCAGGAGGATAAGCCCTGGAATTCCCTGGAATTGCCTCCTCTGACAAGGGTGGAGGTTTCCTTCCTTTTCGGCTGTATGGTGAGGCTGAAAGAGGGTGCTTAGAGAAACTCAGCCTTTTAAGGGGGAATAATAGGAACTCTTGCTCAAACTGCAGGAGTGAAATTTTAAAGGTTATTTCCTGCTTTCCGTCTCTCGCAGCCCTCTTGAGCTGCAAAGATCCAATTCGGCTTCTTTTGCAGGTAGCCCTCAACCTACGACCAGGATTGAGCCCCCAAATTTTCTGTTCTTAAGTGAGACATTTGATAAGTGAATTTTTCCTGTTTTACGACTTTTCCTTGCCACAGTTGTTAAGTGAATCCCTGCATTAGTTAAGATAGTAACCCCGTCGTTAAGTGAATCCGGCTCCTTAATTGACTTTGCTCATCGGAATCAGGGGATCACTTGATCCCGAGACCCTGTGCGACCGTCGCAAATACGTTGCCAAGCGTCTGAATTTGTATCACATGACCTTGGGGATGCTGCGACGGTCATAAGTACGAAGAACAGTCATAAGTCACTTTTTTCAGTCCAGTTCTAACCTTGGACAGTCACTAAATGAATAGCGTTGACTATTTATTTATTTGTATCATTTATTAAACGTCCATTTTGCCACATGGTACCTCCGGGCGGCTTGCACTATTAAAGAGATAAAACTGTTTTAATTTCTTTTAGTAATAATGTAGATACAAGGCTATAAAAAAATCAACCTAGCCTGAAAGATTTTATGTTGCTTGTGGAAATGGAGGGTGCAATTGCAGGCCCTAGGAATAAAGTGCAATTTCCTAGAAGGCGACCAGGGTGCGTACGTGTGTGTGTACGTGTCTGTGTGTGCGCCTGCCCACTCGATGTGAACGCGCTGCAGAGGTTTGCGGAAAACTGACCGGCTCTTGGCCAGATCAACTTGGATGGTTCCAGAAGTCCTGGAATCCCCAGCTTTGCCTCGATGGAAGAGGACTTAGGGGGGTCCGGAGACAGAAGGCGACCAGAGAGGTGGGGTGTCTTTGCAGATGCTGGCAAGGGGTGCTGAGTGACCCAAATATTGTTCGGGCACCGCCCCCACTGAGCAGGTGGGAAGGAGGGGAGACCCCCTGGTTAAGCAGGTCTGGTTGAGGCAAGAGAGAGACCTTCTCCAGGCAGAAAAGGTTGCAGCCATCACAAGGCAGACCTTCAGTAGCTGGATCCCGAGGAAGGGATGGCCGGAGCGGATATTATTATGGGCTTCTTTGTCGTCACACTCTTTGTCTCCTTCATGGCTGTGCGGTGGTGTTGTCGTTTCAGGGCTAAAACGAAGGTCGGTGCAGGCTGAGGGGAGAAGCCTCCAAGGCCACAATGGGTTTGGCCATCAATGGTGGGTTCCACCAAGAGCCAGTGTTGGGGGAAGTGAGCTCCAGCTCAAAAGCCCAGCCCCAGACAGCTGACTGCCAGGGAGGCCGTGGGAGATGTCTCTGACGTGGCGGTGGTATGCTGGTCTGATCTCAGCTGGCTGTGCCGTCAACGGGAGGACTTGGAAAGGGGTCTAAGGATGCAGCCTCTTCTCCAGCGTGGAGGGCATCTGGGATTGGATCTTCAAGAGAACAAGATGGGAAACACAGAAAGAAGAAAAAATTAACCTCCAAGAAAAATAACCCATCTTCAGAAAAGGACCAAACCAATGTTGGCTTGCCAGGGAGAATCGTGGCTTCTTTTCTCTCCCCAATGTGCCCGGATTAAACTTGAGATTTCACCGCTGAGCTGGGTTTGGCCCAGGAAAGGATTTCAAGGGTTTTCGAGCTGAGCCGGTTAGTTTCCAGCAAAATTGGACTCCGGGAATGACAAAGTCAAAATCTCACTCCAGGGGAGGAGACAGAGCCAACGGCTTCTTATTCTGACATGCAGCTGACACGGTTTGGTGTTCTGGATTAAGGATTGGGTGGTCTAAACTGGTCCTGTCACTCCTTTCCAGCAGCCACTTAGGTTTCCAGCAAGGTGGCAACTGGGAGACACCAGAAGTGTCTGAGAGTCAGAGGTAGACTTCATTTGAGTTAGGAGGTTCCATTTACCTCTCCCTGGATTAATGCTACTGCCAGACCGACGGACCGTGAATTGAACCCAATTTTTTTTCCAGTCATTATTGTCCATCCCCACCAAATGCAGTCTGCTCCTAAACTCCAAGGAGGTCCGGATATATTTTTTCCCCTTTTTCGTCCTTCCCTTGGGTTGAATAATCTTTTAAAGTTCTGCCAGAGAAAAAACGATGCTTTGTTCCCTTTCCTCATTCCGAGCACGGATCCCGTCCATCTCTACTTGCAAGCCTCTTCTCCTTTGAGGTTTATTTCATTTTTATTTTATTTTTGTTTTCAATCCAGTTAAAACAACAGCAGTAATGCAAGGTTCTGCTTTTGGCTTCCGAGGAAATCCTTTCCGACACTGGATTTTATCTTCACTGCATTTTCAAAGCTTGGCTGAGAGGAGGCCGGCGTGCAGAGGACGGTCGTGAGTTTTCCACTTGGCAAATTGTATTTTCTTCTTCTCCAGAATTGATTCACCGTTTGGGGACGGAGGGTGTTCATTCCATGCTGTGGGCTGTTGGCTGGAGCTACAGAATAAGAGAGATGGAGGGGACCTTGGAGGTCTTCTAGTCCAACCCCCTGCTCAAGCAGGAAACCTTCTACCATTTCAGACAATTGGTTCTCCAATCGCCTCTTAAAAACCTCCAGTGATGGAGCACCTACAACTTCTCTTCCATTGATTAACTATGGAGGAAATTTCTCCTTAGTTCTAGGTTGCTTCTCTCCTTGATTAATTTCCACCCATTGTTTCCTTTCCAGACTTCAGGGGCTTTGGAGAATAGGTTGACCCCCCTCTTCTTCATGGCAGCCCCTCAAATAATAGAAGACTACTGTTATGTCACCCCTAGTCCTTTTCTTCACTAGACTAGCCCTGCCCAGTTCCTGTAACTGTTCTCCGTATGTTTTAGCCTCCAGTCCCCTAATCCTCTTGGTTGATCTTCTCTGCACTCTTTCTAGAGTCTCCACATCTTTTTTACATCGTGGTGACCAAAACTGGATGCAATATTCCAAGTGTGACCTTACCAAGGCCTTATAAAGTGGTACTAACACTTCATGTGATCTTGATTTTATCCTTCTGTTAATGCAACCTAGCATTGCATTGGCCTTTTTGGCTGCTTCAGCACACGGCTGACTCACATTTTGTGTTCTGAAAGGGTGTTGGGCAATTCCTATGATGGCTAATGGCTTTCGTGCTCTGTTGGATCTTGGGTGAGGGGCTGCTTTCTAATCCTACTATTCTGCCAAGGAGTTTCGAAATATCCTGCCTTGAATGGATTTCTGCCTGCAGTGTTTGCTTTGCTCATGAATAGAGCCATCTAGATAGTTGGCGTCTTCTTGCAATAAGCTCTTTATCTCCTTAAGTGGGCTATTAAGAAAAAATGGGGGCTGCTTTCTGTCTTTAAGCACATGTTTCACCGTTTCTCCTTTAGGGAAAAATAATATTCTGCCTTTTTTAATATTCCTTAAAATATTTCATTCCTCTAGGAGGTTGGGGGCGGGGAGGGGCTTCCCACACTGTGAAAAAGACTTGGGCTCTCTCGGGTCCTTCTCAAAAGGGTTCCTGAGCTCCTGGATGGATATCATGGCTGTGACTTTCATTTCCCTGGTCTGGTCTGAGTGGGACCGTCTGGGATCCTGGCTGGGCTGCTTGCCCAGATCTTATGCCAGCCTTCCAACTTTTCTCTGTCCCAAAGACTTTACACCCTGGACTCCTCTCTACCCCTTTCCAGTTCTTGACCAGTCCTCCGTCTGCAATGAAGACTCCTCCAAGCTCAGGGAAGTGGTGCTATGGTGGGGAGCAGGGCTGGGTAGCTCCCCAGAGCTTTAGTGGGAAATTGGGAAAATCATGGGGGGGGGGGCAGTTCAATGGCCCAGATCAGAGCTTATTCCAGATGCTGCCAACCTTTGGGAGAAGTTGGTTCTGCCCTCAGGATGGTGTCTGCCTTGGGCACTTTAAGATAGGTGGACTTCAACTCCCAGAATTCTGGGAATTGAAATCCACTCATCTTACAGTCTCCAAGATAGAGAAACACTGGGACAGAGAAGGTTGGCACTTGAACAGACACGCACGCACACACTTGGGCATCCTGAAGAAGCAGATGTGACTGGAGAAATCCAGCTTGTGCACATCTGCACAATCAGTATCCTAGCAGGGTCCCTAAAGAACTCTGGCGCCACCGTGTGGCTCCACAGGGGCTGTGCAACCAAGGACGACAGGCTGCAGGAGCCAAGGGAGGTCAGGTAAGGGTCCCCTCTCCCTCTCTCTCTCTCTCTCCCTCTCTCTCTCTCTCTCTCTCTCTCTCTCACACACACACACACACACACACACACACACACACACACACACACACAAACGGTCCATGTTGTATGGTGTGGGATGGGCTTGACCACTCCTCTTATGCACCCTACCTGTTGGACTGCTGCCCGAGCTCTGACCCTGGATCCTTGGCCCATGCAAACTGGTGCGGCCAGAGAAACAACGTGCTTCGCTGCTCCATCTCCAAAGACGGGCATCCTCTGGGGCATGAGAGGGGCAAATGCCACTTTTTCCTCTCTGAGGAGGCACCGCTTGGCAAACTCCAACCAGCCGGCCCGAAAGTGGATTTCGGAATTTTGGGATGTTTCCTGAAGCGACTTCCTAACGTAACGGCCTGCAATGATTTGTTTAACGACTGTGGCAAGCAAGGAGGCAGGGCTCGCCGAACAAACGTCTTGCTTAGCCACAGAAGTTTTGAGTTCCGTTGTTGTCTTAAGTTGAGGACTGCCTGTGTTTTGACTGCGAAAGCGAATGGCTTAGATTAGAATAACTGAACTTTTCTGTCTTAATTTGCTATCTGCTGTCCTTGCTGGAAATGGCCTCTCGGTTTAATGTGCTCATTTCCAAGGACAGGCTCCGTTTGTTTTCTTTCCGAAAAGGTAATTATAGGATCCCTCTGGGGTGGGCTGGGGTGGGGAGGGAGCATTCCTGCCCCCCCCCCCCCGGCTTCCCCCCCCCCCAGGAGCCCTCTTGCAAGGGTCAGGCAATTAGTTAATTGGAGCCGGCAGCCCAGCCGCCTAGGAGACGTTCAAACTCATCTGGAGCCAGGAGACGTGCCCGAATTTCTAAGAGAGACCGAAGCCAAGGCCACGTTTCAGTGTGACGCAGCTTGCATTGGTGAGAGTGCAGCCTGGCAGGCTAACTCACTGCCCACAGTCTGCAGTTCAATCCTGACCAGTTCAAGGTTGACTCGTCCTTCCATCCTTCCAAGGTGGGTCAAAGGAGGACCCAGATTGTTGGGGGCCAGAGGCTGACTCTTGTCCACCGCTTAGTGAGGCTTTAAAAGCATTACAAAGCTTGAGCCAAAGTGGCGCAGTGGCTAGAGTGCAGTACTGCAGGCTACTTCTGCTGACTGCCGGCTGCCTGCAATTTGGCAGTTCGAATCTCACCAGGCTCAAGGTTGACTCGTCCTTCCATCCTTCCGAGGTGGGTCAAAGGAGGACCCAGATTGTTGGGGGCCAGAGGCTGACTCTGTAAGCCACTTACAGAGCGCTGTAAAAGCACTGTGAAGCGGTATATAAGTTTAAGAGCTGTTGCTATTGCTATCATTTATCCTCTCCATCTCTCTCTCCACACACACAGACACACACACACACACACAGACACACACACACATATCTATCAATCTAATCATCTGTCGACCTACTTTATTATTTTATTATTTTATTAGTCATATTTCTATGCCGCCCACTCTCCGGGGTCTCTGGGCGGCTTACACCAAAGACAGTATACTAAATAGCATATTGCCCCCAACAATCTGGGTCCTCATTTTACCCATCTCGGAAGGATGGAAGGCTGAGTCAACCTTGAGCCGGTGAGATTTGATCTTTGGAGAACAGGTGGCCCCCCTCTTCTTTGGGGCAGCCCCTCAAATACTGGAAGACTGCTACCATGTCTCCCCTAGTCTTCCTTTTTGTGTTCTCTTTTAAGAAAGCATGAAAGTAGAGGAGAAATCCATTTTAGATCTCCAATATTGCCAAGGTTCCGTGGATGGAGCTATCCGTCTATCACGGGATAATTGGTGAAGGGGAGACATCATTGCCCCAGGCACCTGCGCGACAGGTAGATCCCCTCTCTAGCAGCTCATTTCCCAAGGAGCGTCTCTGTCTGATCAGCTCCATTTCAGTGGCAGTAGAAGAATTCGGAAGAATAAATGAACAGGGCACAACTCAACCGTAAACTCTTTCAATGCTGAACTCTTTGCAGACTTTCTCCAACCTTACACCCTGCGTGTGGATTTTGGACTACAAACCCCCCAGATCTGAGGGCATCACAGATCTTCCCCCCTCCCCCCAGGTGGCAAAACTGGTGGAGCCCCACGGCTTCTGTGGGCAGGTGGATTCGGCGCTTCCTCACCCCCTCCCAGGACGGGTGGGGGCAGCCCCTCCCTCGCCCGCTGTGGGCTCTGGCAGCAGCATCCAGCTCCATGCATTATTCATCCCGGGAGTGATTCCAGGGCCTGCAGTTGGGGAAGGCATCGGGGTCACTGAGCTCTCCGGGGAGGGGTCTCCGCCTCGTAGCAGGCCGGCTGAAGCCGGGACGTGGGAAGCGTGTCCTCCCTGCCTGGCCGGCTGACTCCTGATTTTTCGGAAGGGGCTGTGGGTGGAAGTGTGTGACAAGCACAACTTGTTAAGGGTGGGATGTGAAGGCCATTGGCCCTGCCTTCTGGCTGGAGGGAGGCGGGGAAGGGGCAGCGCCATCCCGGGCAGGGTTGCTTGGAAGAAGCAAATCTGATGATGTCTTTATGGCTTAATTAATCACATTTATACGGCTGCCCATCTCGGGAAAGTGGCGTTGGGCAGCGTCCAGCAGTCCAGGCCCTTTTCTGCATGGCTCCCTGCAAATAAATGAAAATTAAATTAAATATTAGATTCAAGATTAAAAATTATTAAATTAAATGTTGAAAAACAAATTAAATTAGATTAAATATTGAAAAACAAATTAAATTAGATTAAATATTAAAAATTAAGTTAAATTAAATTAAATTAAATTAAATTAAATTAAATTAAATTGTATAGGATCTCCTGCCACGGGCAAGGGGTTGGACTAGAAGACCTCCAGGGTCCCTTCCAACCTTATTTTATGTTCTAAATTAAATTTATTCATTTGTATCCCACCTTTATTTTTTTTACAAATAACTCAAGGCGGGGAACATATCCAGCACACCTTCCTCATCCTATTTCCCCCCACAACAACAGCCCTGTGAGGTAGATTGGCCTGAGAGAGAACAACTGACCCAAAGTCACCCAGCTGGCTTTCGTGTCTAAGGTAGGACTTGAACTCACGCTCTCCTTCTTTCTAGCCTGCTGCTTTATACCCATTTGACCCAGCTGCCTCTCAGCTTTGGTCTAGTCGGTGGTTCAATTGTCATTCCAAAACTGGGTAAAATGGCATTTTCCAAAACGTAAACCAGGGGGGAGATTCAAAAATTTTAGCAACCGCCTCTCTGCCTGGTTGCTGGGTGGGCGTGGCCATGGTGAGCGTGGCCTACTCGGCCTCCTGCACCACGGGGGGAGGGGGGGTGTTTCGCCCTCCCCAGGCTCTGGAGGCTTTCTTTGAGCCTCCAGGAGAGCAAAAATGGCCTCCCTCAGGCTCTGGAGGCCGGAAACGGGCTGGTTTCCAGACTTCCAGGACGCCTGTTTTTCGCCCTCCCAGAGCCTCCGCACAGGCCCTGCACTTACCTGGCATCGAAAACGGGCCGCGTGGAAACTCCTGGGAGGGGCGGGGAGGGGCCAGCCAGTCGTTGCAACTACCAGTTCGGCAAACCAGAGTAAAATTAGCATCTGGTTCACCCAAACTCGTCCGAACCGGCTGAATCCCACTCCTGTCTGAAAACTGTTTATTTGCAATGGTGAAATCTGTGTATTTGCCTTCCGTTAATCCCCTCCCGAGCCTCACAGAGGAAAGAAACTCTCGGACGAGGAAATGAAAAGTTGACCCAGTTTGGGTTTAGGAGATGGAGAGCCTCGTCTGGAGTGCCAGTCCTGCCCCCCACCCTGGCAGGATCTGGTGGGTGGAAAAAGAGCTGAGTGGGGGGAAGGAAGAGCCAACCATGGACTGGGCTAGAATCGGACACAAACAGATCCCCGCAGGCATTAGGGTGGGGAGTGGGCTGCTGGAGAGGAAAGGACCTGGAGCAGGGAAGGGGAGGGGGTGCCCAGGCTGGGTCCCTCACCCTTTCACCCTGCCTGCCTTGTGGGCACCGAAGGCGGAGATCCCAGTATCGGCTCACCCAGCTGGTGCCCTTTCTTCGTGACCCTGAAGTCATCTCATTAAGTGAGAAGCCCCCTGCCAGGCAGGGGTCCTCACTCTCGCCCCAGGGGCTGGGAGGGGGGTGACACATGGCCAGCTTAGCCAGAGACGCTGCCTTCCAGCAGGGGCATCCCTGCTTTCCCAGGAAAGATGGCAAGGGCGTCTTGGACCAACCTTGGCCACTTTAAGACTTGTGGACTTCAACTCCCAAAATTCCCCAGCCAGCAAAGCTATATAAAGAAGGATTGTAGGAATTTGGTAAGTCTGGTCTAGTGAAAAGGAGGACCAGGGGAGACATGAGAGCAGTCTTCCAGTATTTGAGGGGCTGCCCCAAAGAGGAAAGGGCTATTCTGGAAAGACCCTGAAGGCAGGACAAGAAGCAACGGATGGAAACTACCGTGTTTCCCCGAAAATAAGACCCTGTCTTATATTTTTTTGAACCCTGAAATAAGCGCTTGGCCTTATTGCCATGCGCTCAAAAGCCCGATTGGGCTTATTATCAGGGGATCTCTTATTTTGGGGGGAAACAGGGTAATCGAGGAGAGAAGCAACCTGGAATGAAGGAGAAACGTCCTAACAGTGAGAACAATTAACCAGTGGAACAGCTTGCCACCAGAAGTTGTAGGTGCTCAGTCACTGGAGGTTTTTAAGAAGAGATTGGAAAGCAATTTGTCTGAAGCGGCATAGAGTTTCCTGCTTGAGCAGGGGGTTGGACTAGAAGACCTCCAAGGTCCCTTCCAACTGTGTTATTCTGGGCTTCTCAGTGCTGGATTTAGCAAAGATTCCTCCGAGGCTGGCGCATGATTCCATGCACACGCAGATTGTTTGTTCCAGGCTGCAGCCGGCTCACGTGTCCCAATCCCCAACCGCCGTGCATTCATGGTTCATGAAGTCCGGCGAGGCTGAGCCAAACTGACAGAGAAACCTTTAGCGGAACAAACGGGAATATAGTATCAGGCAAGGCTGACCGAGCCACGAACCGTGGCAATCACCGAGCAAATTAGCATCAACGAAAATAGCAGGCCGTTCAGATCACTTATGTGTGAGGTACCAAATGCAGCTCCCGTGTCAGCTGGCATCAGGGCACGGATGCATAAAGAACGGATGCCTGGCACTGGCCCTGCCAAACTCCTGGCCTACGAAGGGGAAAGTTTGCTCCGGTACCGCACCGCACTCCGGTACCAACTCTGCCCATTGGCCAGCATGTGTGGGGCAGACCCACGTTCAGGGTGTCCTATTGGAAGGGGGGTGGGTGTCAGGAAATTCAAAGGTTCACACAGAACGCAGGTGAAAAAAAATGATTTTGATTTTCTTAAGGGGGTCAGCCTATTCTCCAAAGCACCTGAAGGCAGGAGAAGCAGCAACGGATCAAGGAGAGAAGCAATCTGGAACTAAGGACGAATTTCCTGACAGCGAGGACAGTTAACCAGTGGAACAGCTTGCCACCAGAAGTTGTGAGTGCTCCAACAGTGGAGATTTTTAAGAAGAGGTTGGGCAGTCATTCGTTAGAAATGTTATAGGGTCTCCTGCTTGGGCAGGGGGTTGGACTAGATGACCTCCAAGGTCCCTTCCAGCTCTGTTATTCTATTGAAAAAGTTTTTCAAATACAGATTTTTCCCCCTTTTTCCCCCCCCCTCCTCCCCCCCCACCCCCCCTCCCCTTGACTTCCTCATAGTAAAACCCAAGTTCATAACAGATTATATCATACTTTACTATCCACATACTCAATCTCCATATACTGACCCTTTCCTTTTAATAAGATTATCATACCCCCCCGTATACTATGCTATAATAAGCATTTCAAAGTGACATTCTATTATAACATTATCTAATAACTCCTGATTTAAAATAATAATATTATTATATCTCCCAATTTAACAATTTCTACTCGTAGTCTACCCTTTTACTACCCCTCAGACAATATAACATTTCAAAACATACTTCTATTCTAAGTATTCAAAAAGTCCTAATTTAACACTTATTCAGTTCCAGTAGCCATTTCGTTTCCCCCCTTCATTACAAATATTCACATCTAAACATTTCTTTAAAATAGACAATCCATAACCTAACCTTTCTCCACCCACTTTCCTACAGAATTACCATAATTATTCTTAATATCTTTATTCTTCTACCCAATCCCCTAGAAAAATATTCCCTTATGTAAATAAGATCCTAAAAGAAAAAAAAAAAACTTTAAACTTATGATCCATATAGCATCTTCTGGAGTATCTTTCAACTGGATGATGAACTCCACCCATGTTAGGGTAACATCGCATCCTTATTCCAACAGTATTTTCCATATCTTCAGTTACCATCTGCCCCCATCAGCAACAAATATCTTCATATTGGAAAAGAAAAAACCCCGACAACCACCCGAGTGGTTGTTATTCTGCTCTGTTATTCTGTCTAGCCTAGAATGGGTTAAAAATCCCGTTGGAGGGACATGATAACTGTCTTCCAATATTTGGGGGCTGCCACAAAGGAGTGGGGGTCAACCTATTTTGCAAAGCACCAAAAGGCAATTCATTAAGGAGAAACTTCCTAAAGTGAGAAGAATTAACCAGTGGAACAGAAGTTGTGGGTGGCTCCATCCCTGGAGACTTTGGAGAAGAGACTGGGCAGCCTCTTGTCTGAAATGGTAGAGAGTCTCCTGCTTGAGCAGGGGGTTGGACTAGATGACCTCCAAGGTCCCTTCCTACTCTGTTATGGTGTGGACCTTTTCTGACCCCCTTTTGCACGCCCCTGCCCACGTCCCCCGGATTAGAGCATCTCTTGGGCCACCTGGGGTGAGAGTCACTGGATTGGAGTCTTCTGGATTGGGGTAGTTTATGGCCCAGGGGGAAACAGGCCTTGGTCCTCCACAGAAGTGGCCGCTTTCCTTCCTGACCTTCCCAGCTAAAAGCAGAAAAGACAAAAGACAAACCTGGCAGCTTTGAGACTTGTGGACTTCAATTCCCAGAATTCTCCAGCCAGCTGGCTGGAGAATTCTGGGAGTTGAAGTCCACATGTCTCAAAGCTGCCAAGTTTGAAGACCTTTGTGTTAGGGGCTGCCATGCAGCACATCTGGAAAACATCTGGTTGAGGAAGGAGGCTTTGTAGCAGGAATGAAGCCAGAGCTTTGGGGGGCTGGACTTGGAGATTCCTGTGGATTCTTCTTTCTCTTGCTCCGTTTGGAAGTGATCTTGTCAAGATGGATCCGATGTCCAGCTCTCCACGTGTCCTTCAAATGCAAGCCGCGGCTGTCCTCTCCTCTCTCCTCTGGACATCTGCGGTCAAAAGAACCCGAGGAATCCATACCAGTATTCCTAGACCTGCCACAGAACGTTTAGTGACCGTTCCAAGTTACAACAGCACCGGAAAAGTGGGCCTTAGTTACGACCATTTGGCACACTTACGAGTGTAGCATCCCAAGGATCATGTAATTGGGGCACATGTGGTTTTTTTTTTAAAAAATCGTTATTAGCGTCACCACGACATCAGTTTGTTTCTTCTTCTTCTTTCTTGATTTTGTATTTTAACTGCGGGGAGGGGGATTGAAAAAGGAAATCCCCTTTTCTCATTAGCTCAAAAGGCTCCGTCAGGTAAGTTTGGGGTGGGCCCTCCTTCCCCCTTTGGCATTGTCCATCTTGGCCCCCAAGAGGAGGCAGCCCTGCCCCACGCTCACCCCCTAACCAAGTTTCCCCCCCACTGGCTGACTTTGCTGCAAAGCCTTGTCTTCGGCTGGAGTTCTCCCACCCTTCCTGGCCCATCCCTGGGGGGGGTGGGCGCCTTCTCCACTTCCCTGCGCATTTTCTCCTCTGGAACGGATTCCGCTCGACTTCTCCTTCTCCTTCCTCCTCCTCTTCTCGCAGCGGAGGGAGGGGAGCTGCCCTGGGACCCTCCCAGCTGAGAAGAGAAGCGAGTCTGCAGATGGAGATGTGCTGTTTCCCGGCCGAACTTCACACCTCCCTTTGATTTCAGCCTCACTCCCCTCCTGATTGGCACATTGGGGTGAGGGGTCCCTGGGGAGGCCCCCTCCCTCCTTCGCCCTCCCATCAGCAGCTCCGGAGAAGACAATCCACTTGCTTCCAGCTCAGAAAAAGGGAAGCTGGCAGGAACAGCCAACACCCTAGAAGTTAGGCTAATGATCCAGATGGATCTTGACAGACGGGAACGCTGGGCCCTCTCTAGCAAGATGAAATTCAAGGTAGAGAAAAGTCAAGTCCTACACTTAGGCAAGAAAACCCAAAAGGACACATACAGACTGGGTGAAACCAGGCTTAACAGCAGGAACTGTGAGAGGGAGCTTGGAGTCACAGTGGACAACCAGCTAAATATGAGGCAGCAGCCCAAAAAGCCAATGCAATCCTAAACTGCATTAACACAGGGATACAATCAAGATCAGGTGAGGTACTAATCCCACCCTATAAAGCCTTAGTAAGGTCACACCTAGAGTACTGCATCCAGTTTTGGTCACCACGAGACACGACTTAGGACTTTAGAAAGAGTGCAGAGTGCAGAGAAGAGCAACAAAGAGGATTAGGGGGACTGGAGGCTAAAACATATGAAGAACGGTTGCAGGAACTGAGTATGTCCAGTTTAATGAAAAGAAAGACTCGGGGAGACATGAGAGCAGTCTTCCAATATCTGAGGGGCTGCCCCAAAGAAGAGGGAGTCAAGCTATTCTCCAAAGCACCTGAGGGCAGGACAAGAAGCAACGGATGGCACATAATCAAGGAGAGAAGCAACCTAGAACTAAGGAGGGATTTCCTGATAGAACAATTAACCAGTGGAACAGCTTGCCACCAGAAGTTGTGGGTGTTTCTATCACTGGAGGTTTTTAAATAGAAGATCAGGACAATGGCCAGGGAGCTCCCTGGGAGTAGAGATTTATCTTGTGGTCAGATGGACGGCCAATAAATTTAATAAATGAATGGTAATAAGGAAATTTACTCTCCCCTGGGCCTTTTGAAGCAGCTTTTTCTGGTCAGCCAGTGCCGCCATCTCTTGAACCCGGAGTCTGAAATGGTCTAGGACAGAGGTCTTCAAAAGCATAGCTGGCCACAAGTCTTAAAAGCTGCCATCTTTGAAGACCTCGACTGCAAGGTCTTCCTGCTTAAGGAGGGGGTTGGACTAGAAGACCTCCAAGGTCCCTTCCACTTCTGTTATTCTGATGTGATGACCTTCCAGAGCTGAGGGCAGATAAGAGGCAGCTCAGAGTATCTGTAGGAGGAAACGTGCGATTTGCACCCTGCACCAAAGACCATCGCCAGGCACCCCTGAGTTCTCCAAAGCCCGGAGCACAAATGTGCTTTTCTACGTGCCTCTGGCAGCGTGCGAGGGGGTGCAACGGGTGTGCCCTTGTGGCTCCCTCCACACACATAGCCTGAAGGTCAGGCCGCCATCAGTGCACATGAAGAGGGAGGCACCCGGCTGGTGCTTCGAAGGCGCCTCCTGGCTTGGCTTTGGCGGCTTCTTCCGATGCCCCAGAGCTGCCCATGGGGCCGGGGATGTGGGTCCTCCTTGGCCCTCCGTCTGCCACGCAGGTGCAAAGATCAGCAGATTCAGCGCACGGTCAGTGAGCAGCAGGATCAGGCCCGCCTGAGTACGGGAAGTGCCAGACTGCATTAGTGGGAGAGAACACCAGGGACACGGCGACAATCTCACCCGGGCTTCTTTGCAGCTACCCACTCACCCACCCACCCATCGACGAGGGGCTTCCGTTGCAACCTCTTTCTCCACCCCCCACCTCTTGCCTTGGGCTGCCCCACTGAGGCTCAAGGCCAGGCACATATCCTTCCCGCAGCCCAAGGCGGTCAGCCCTTCCAAGGCACACACGTAACCAAGCCCCCTCTGGGACCCCTGGAGTGGCCCGCGGCACAACGCTGCTCCACGAGCTGCACTCGTTGCTGGGGTGCAATTCAAGGAAGGGACCTTGGAGGTCATCTAGTCCAACCCCCTGCTCGAGCAGGCAACCCTGTACCACGTCAAACGAACGGCAGTCCAGTCTCTCCTTGAAAGCCTCCAGTGATGGAGCCCCGTACAACTGTCACTGTAACAGAAGAACAAAGTTGGAAGGGACCTTGGAGGTCATCTAGTCCAACCCTCTGTTCAGGCAGGAGACCCTATGTCATTCCAGACAAATGGCTGTCCTGTCTCTACTTAAAAACCTCCAGCGATGGAGCACCCACAACTTCTGGTGGCAGGCTGTTCCACTGGTTAATTGTCCTGACAGGAAGTTTCTCCTCAATTCCAGGTTCCTTCTCTCCTTGATCCATTTCCATCCGTTGCTTCTTCTCCTGCCTTCTGGTGCTTTGGAAAATAAATTGAACCCCTCTTCTTTGGGGCAGCCCCTCAAATATCATGTCACCCTATGTGCTTCTCTTCATTAAACTATCCATACCCAGTTCCTGCAACTGTTCTTTGTATGTTTTAGTTCAGCCCTTTAATCATCTTTGTTGCTCTTCTTCAGTCTTTCCAGAGTCTCCACATCTTTTTTACATTGTGGCAACCAAAACTGAATGCAATATTCCAAGGTGTTGGTTATCACCTTTAAAGCCCAGGGACTCCAGGTGACTTGAGAAACCATCACCTTCCACTGGGACTGCCTCCCTCCCCCCACTTGTGCAAGCAGAGAAGGGATGCTGAGGTCCCCGTCAATCAGGGAATTCCGGCTGGAGGGGCTGAGGAGAAGGGCCTTCTCTGCCATGGCTTCTGCCCTTTGGAGCACTTTACCTGCCTCCTCCAGGTGAGATCTCTCCCTCCCTTCTGACCTTCCATTCGCAGTTCCCGCCTCCCCTCCTGCATGTTCTCCTCCCTCCCTCCCTCCCCATCTTTAGCAATTGAACGTATATTTTATTGCAATTTTAATGTGCCTTTATACATATTTTCAGACATTTATGGTTTCACAAGTGAAGGCAAATCTACGTATCCCAGGGTAATGTTGCAAGAGGTTTTAGTCTTCCGAGCTTTTCGGATTCGTGCTGGAGCCCATCTCTCCCGGAATATTTATGGTTTCCTTTCATTGTTGCAATCCACCCAGAGTTGCCCTGTGGCAAGATGGACGGCAAACGAATTTAATAAATAAGTCAAATATTTTGATATTTAATAATGATCATCCATGTTTTTATAATGATTGTTTTATAATATATACATATATATATAGTACAACAGTTGTTGGTATAAAAATGCTTATTTGGTTGTTGTGCACCAGCTGGAATCAATTCTGGTGAGAGGGTAAATACTGTATTTTGACTGATAAATAAATAAGTAAATAAACATGGAAGGGCTGAATCTGTCAAGGTGGTTCAGGAAACACACACGCTCACACACGAGAGACAAACACAGAGCAAGGCAGAGCCCTTGCAAATGACCCTGGATTATCTCCCTTAATGGAAGGGCTTCCATGGACCTCTAAGAGAGAGGTGGGGAACGATGCCCCCTTGATGACTGGTGGACTTCAACTCCCAGAATTCTTCAACCACCATGGCTGCGCTCAGGAATTCTGGGAGTTGAAGTGCAGAAGTCATCAAAGGGCCATAGTCTCCTCCCCCTCGTCTCTCTTTTCCGGGTTAACCGAGAGAGGCGAGCGTCGTCCTGCCGCGCCACCTCCGACCGCCGGGGGCCGCTGTGGGGAGGGGAGATGAGGAAAGGAGGCGACGGCGGCTTTATTCCAACCACTTCCGCCTGTGCCGGAAGTGCCGGGCGGAGCCATCGGTGCCAGCCGCCGGGTGAGGCGCGGGGCGACGATGTGGTTCATGTACGCGCTGAGCTGGCTCGCGCTCCTCATCCAGGCCGCCTTCGTCACCCTCGGCATCGGTGAGCGGAGCCCCCGCCCCTCCCCGCGGAAGGCCCCCCCCCGGGGGCCCCCAAGCCCCACTCTCGCCCTCCCCCCCCGCCCGGAGCGCGATGGTCCCGCCCGACGTGGCGTCGCCCCCTCCTGGCCGGAGCCTCCGCCCCCCCAAGGAGCGCCCAACCCCCCCCCCACGCTCCCCTCCCCCCCCCTCACGGGCTCCTTCATGGGTGGGGGGGGGAGGAGGAGGAGGAGGCTGTGCCAGGGCATGGAAGGCAGGCCGGTCTACCTCGCAGGGTCGTTGTTGTAAGGGAAAGGAAGGAGGGAGGATTAGATGGCTTCTCTCTCTTCCCCCTCCCCCTTTCTTTTCTTTCTTTCTTTCTTTCCTTCTTTTCTTTCTCTCCCTTTTCTTTCTTTTCTTTCTTTCCTTCCCTTTCTTCTTTCTCTCTCTCTTTCTCTCTCTCCTTTTCGTTTCTTTCTTTCCTTCTTTTTCTTTTCTTTCTTTTTTCTTTCTTTCTTTCGTTCCCTTTCTCTCTTTCTTTTATTTTTTCCTTCCTTCCTTCTTTTCTTTCTTTCTTTTCTCTTTCTTTTTCTCTCTCCCTTTTTTCTTTTTTTCTTTTTCTTTTTTCCTTCTTTCTTTTCTTTCTTTTTTCTTTCTTTCTTTCTTTAGTTCCCTTCTTTCTCTCTCTCTCCCTTTCTTTTCTTTTTTTCTTCCTTCTTTTTCTTTCTTTTCTCTTTCTTTCTTTTTCTCTCCCTTTCTTTTCTTTTCTTTCTTTTCTTTCTTATTTCCTTCCTTCTTTTTCTCTCCCTTTTTTCTTTCTTTTCTTTCTTTTCTTTCTTTTCTTTCTTTACTTCCATTCCTTCTCTCTCTCTCTTCCTTCCTTTTCTTTCTTTTTTCCTTCCTCCCTTCTTTCTTTTTCTTTTCTTCTTTTTCTCTTTCCCTTTTCTGTTTCTTTTCTCTTTTCTTTATTTTCTTTCTTTACTTCCCTTCCTTCTTTCTCTCTCTCTCTTTCTTTTCTTTCTTTTTTTCCTTCCTTCCTTTTTCTCTCTCTCACAAGCACATACATCTACACTTATTTATTTATTTATTCAATTTAAATGCTGCCCAGCTCGGCAGCTCACAACAGAAGTACAAATCTATAAAAACAATTACCAATGTAGGAACAGTTAAGGTTACAGGAATTCTTTTCCAGATTCTTGTAGTTCTTGGTAAAGTTATAGATACAGAGCTTTAGTAATGTAATAATAAGTGTTTTATCCTGCCTTTTTCTCGTTCCTTTCTCAAAACCAGCCATTTATATAATCTATCATCTGCCTATCAGTCTATCAGTCTACTCTATATTGATCTATCAATCGATCAGTATAAAATCTTATCAATCAGGGTTTCTCAACCTTGACAACTTTAAGATGGGTGGAATTCTGGGAGTTGAAGTGAGCCAGCTTAAAGTTGCTGAGGTTGAGAAATACCTGTCAGTCTGTCATCTCTATTGACCTTGATCTATCTTATCATCTCTCTCCCATCTCTCTCTCTCTCTATCTCTCTCTCTCAATCATCTATCTATCCTATGATTATCATCTATCTATCTATCTATCTATCTATCTATCTATCTATCTATCTATCTATGTAGTCTCTGTCTCTCTCTCTCTCTCCATCTTCTACCTCCTGCCGATATCCGGGTGGGAAAGCAGACGTCGTGCTAGCAGGAGCTGCCTGGCTTCGGTGCCTGGGGAGAGGCAGGGCCGTGGTTTCCTCCATTCGCTCCTGCCTCCCGTCCTGCGGCTGAGCTGGACGCCTGGAGGGACCGGTTGGCCCTATCGGAGGCTGCTCTCCCTGCCTGTCCAGCCAGGGGTGTGGGAGGAATTGGGCCTTGGCCTCCCCTGTAGGCTGGGAGGCTGACTGTGGTTAGGCAGTGTGGCAAGATGGCCTAATGGTTGGGTGTTTCTCCTCTCCCTCCGTCCCTCCCAGCGGCTGGATTGTACTACCTGGCGGAGCTGATAGAAGAGTACACAGTGGCCACGAGCCGGATCATCAAATACATGATCTGGGTAAGCATCCGCCTGCCTTTCGCCTGGGTTTTCCGCAGGGCTCTCTGGTCTGGGGCAGGGAGGGGGCAGAGAGGGAGAGCCCCCCCCTTTCTTGGCTGCTTTCCACGGCCCCATCCCCCCCTTCCCCGGAGAAAACATTTACAGGTGGTTCTCAACTTACAGCCGTTGGCTTGGGCACCGAAAAAAGTGACTTACGACCAGTTTTCACACTTACGACCATTGCAACAGCCTCACAGTCAACGGGATCCAAATTCAGACCCTTGGCAACTGACTCACATTTATGACGGTCGCGGCGTCCCTGGGGGTCACGTGATCCCCTTCTGGCGAGCAAAATCCACGGGGAAGCCAGGTTGACTCAACAGCTGCGGCCAGAAAGGTCGTGGAACGGGGCAAAGTTCAATGGACCACCACATAGCCTTGCTCAGTGACAGTTTTGGGCTCGATTGTGGTCGTACGTCGGGGACTGCCTGTATAGTGGGTGATGTGGGGCATCTTCAGCTGGCAGAATTTGCTGCGGTTGAGAAACCGAGATTTAGAGGGACATTTTTCTTCTTTTTGGTGTCGCTTTTCCCACCTCCTGCGTGGCCAGAGGTGGCGAAGAGAGCGGCAGGCTCCGGGCGAGGAGGCTGCTGCCCCTTCTCTCCCCCCCCACCCCACCCCCGGCGCCTGGTCTGAGCACGGCGTTGATCCATCAGAGTCCCCCGCTTTCTCTCGTCTCCGAAGGTTGGATCGTGACAACCAGACAGTCATTTTTGGTGATTTAAGACGTTTCACTGCTCCTCATCCAAGCAGCTTCAACACTCAGAGCAAATTAGCTGGGCAGAGAGTCGTTGGAGGGGACCGGCTCCGGTCCACACCCATCTCAGGGGTCTCCTCCCCAAAACCCGTTGCGACAGGTGGATTCTCAGTCCTTCCCTGCAAAGGTTGGAACAAAGGAATCGGTCCATTCCCAAGACTCTCTGCCTCACGAGCTTCCTCTGGCCGAAGAAACTGCTTGGATGATTAGATTAGATTAGATTTATTAAATTTGTATACTGCCCTTTTTCCGAAGGACTCAGAGCGATGAACAGCCAAGATTAAAATACATACAATATAAAAATTAAAATAAATTAAAACAGAATTTGATCGGTTTGGCTTCCCCAAATTTTAAAACCTTTTATCTATAAAATAACCCATTAAAATTTTGATGAGGGGTGACAGGGTTGCAGTAGTGCAGTGTTTGAGGGGCTGCCCCAAAGAAGGAGGGAGTCAAGCTATTCTCCAAAATAATGGAAGGCAGGACTAGAAGCGACGGATGGAAACTTACCAAAGAGAGAAGCAACCTGGAATTAAGGAGAAACGTCCTAACAGTGAGGACAATTAACCAGTGGAACGCCTTGCCACCAGAAGTTGTGGGTGCTCCATCTCTGGAGGTTTTCTAAGAAGAAACTCGACAGTCATTTGTCCAATCTCTTCTTAAAAACCTCCAGTGACCTGGTACAGGATCTCCTGCTTGAGCAGGGGGTTGGACTAGAAGACCTCGAAGGTCCCTTCCAGCGCTGTTCCGATTGAACAAGGAGAAAGGAGTCCAGTTGCCAGGATTCCACCTTCAAAGCCCTTGGCCTGGATGATTTGACCCCCCTCCCTCTCTCTCTCTCTCTCCTAGTTCTCCACGGCCGTGCTGGTCGGCCTGTATCTCTTTGAGCACTTCCCGGGTCTCGTGGTGGGCGTGGGCCTCTTCACCAACCTGGTCTACTTCGGACTGCTGCAAACTTTCCCTTTCATCATGCTGACCTCTCCAAATTTCATCCTATCCTGTGGTGAGTGCCCCTCCCCCCGCCGGCCCTGGAGGGCCACGGCCCCTTCCTCTCTGACGGTGACTTTGTCATACGCTGCGGTCGTCTCCCCTGCAGCCGTGCTTGAAAGAGATTTGGGGTCTGCCCCACCTCTGGGGGAATTGAAGTTCCCAGGTCGAAAACATCTGCTTTAGATTATGAGAGGAAATCAGCTCTGGCTTAATTCTGCAGTCTCTCGCTTGAGGCATAAAGCATTAACAGCCTGATCTTTTGGGGAGGGGGTTTGTGTGTCCCCATAAGATGTATCACTATTCAGAAATACAAATAAGTCAAAGTCTACCTGTATTCACTTCCTTTTTTCCCCTTGCCATCCCAATTTAGACTGGGAGGTGCTTGGAGTAAGGACTGTTTGTCTGTATCACTGTCTGTCTATCCATCTCTCTGTCTCTCTGTATCTATCATCTATCTGTCTGTCTATCATCTAATCTTTCTCTCTCTCTCTCTCTCTCTCTCTCTCTCTCTCTCTCTCTCTCTCTATCTATCTATCTATCTATCTATCGTTTTCCTATCGAGACACCTGGTCTACCCCAACATGTGGGAGGGAGCATACTGCATCCCTTTCACCTTTCAGCTCCAATCCAGGAGCCCTCAAGCAGTCACATTCATGACAAACCATATATAAATTTGAGATATATATATATACATATATACATACATTCTCTCCCTCTCTCTCTCTCTCTCTCTCTCTCTCTCTCTCTCTCTCTCTCCCTATCCTATCTCCCCCCTCCATCCATCCATCCATCCATCCATCCATCCATCCATCCATCCATCCATCCATCCATCCATC